>JACJUY010009511.1:0-21934 GCA_014220935.1 Platorchestia sp. MABIK | reverse complement strand
TGGATGATTGCGCATTTGTTAGGTTTTGCGGACTGAAAATCGCGGCAGACGCGTTTAGTGAAGACACTTGAGGAGTGTTTAATAAGCCTAAACTGCGCATTACAGTCTCTGTTGCTTGAGCAAGCGAGTCGAGACTCTCATTTGGACCTATGGTGGAAAGGAATGGACGGACATTCGGTGGCAGTTTTGACAGGAGAATTTCCCTAAGGAACTTCTCACCGATCCCAACCCCTACAGCAAGTTTCTTGAGCTCTTTTAATAATTGAGTTGGGGGAAACGTCGCTGATACGGAAGGAACGGCTGACGCATCAACAAGGGTCCTAAATTTATCCGCGTCAGACATTTGCAATCGCTCTAAAATTCGCTCTATGAGCGCGCCATGCGGATTTGTCGTAGGCGGAGTGTTAATTAGGTCTGTCGCTTCAGCCAGAATTTTTGTGGGTAATGCCGCAACGAGGGCGAAATATTTGTCCCTTTCGCTATCGATACTATGGTATTCAAATAGGATTTCAATTTGGAGGAACCAGGTGGTGGATTCCGATGGTGTAAAACCGGGAAGGGTAAGCGGTTTGCTACGCGCTTGGGCGCCACCTTCGCCGTTATCACCAGGCATATTGAAATTTTTTACGAGATCAGACTACGAATTTACGCTTTACGTTATCAAAAAATTTTACGGTGCCTATACCTACCGCTCAATTATTCGGATCAAGACAAGAACGAGGAAAGCAAAATTATTGAGGTCCCCAGGTAATTCAGGAAAGAGAAAAAAATAAAGGAAAGAAGGGGAAAACAAAAACTTCCTACCTACTTGGCACATGAGAATCAGAAAAAAAATATTGGGAAAAAAAAATTTTTTAAAAGCTGCTCAGAGAAAATCATTAGCAAATGAGTCCAGAAAAAAAAAAAATTTTTGGGCACACGAAAAAATAATGTGAACTTATCACTATAATGGCATGCAGAACAAATTTCTCTTCCCTCACGCTCTCTCAAACAACTCAAAATAATTAATTTTAAAGTCACTCTGGCGAGGTCACCACTGAAATGTTATGCTAGGCGGACTAGGTAATATCCACACAGCACCCACTTTCGATTACGACTTGTTTGAGCTAGCGCGGGAAGGAAAATGACTTTGCTTCTGTACTCAGCTTTCTCATTTATTGTTGCGCCAAAAGAAACGATGGCACAATCTCGTGAGGCTTGGTTGCAGACTCAGTCGGGGCCGAAAGACTCTTGACTGAAGAGATTCCGTATCCCAGACGTAGCAGGGCCGTCAGGCTTCTTGGTGGCGGAGTAGTGTTAAGCGTGATGGCAATTGAGGCAATACGGCGAGTGAGCCAGTGAGTTCATAGCATTACGTGTAGGTATAGTTTAAGTGCATACCCAGCGATTTAGGGCATGAATTCACAGAGTACATGGGGTCGTATTGGAGTGACGCCGGGAATAGTGAATCTATGCACAGAGTACGTGGAGTCGTATTGGAGTGACGACGGGAATAGTGAATCTATGCACAGAGTACGTGGAGTCGTATTGGAGTGACGACGGGAATAGTGAGTCTGGTGTAAATTTAAATTTGGATTACGGTCATACAGACTCAGGTATGAACTGTGTGTTGTAGGCTTCGGAGAATGCGAATACTAGATGCTATCGACACGAAAACAGAGGAACAAGTGACGCTCCGAACTAGCTGCTCGATGTTGCCACACCGATCGTCTCAACTTGGAACATGGCGAACATGTCATGTTCGATGATAATTGTGTGAATCATATGAAACATTAAGATTAGTAATTAAAAGTAAGAATTTATTAGTGATAAATTACAGTAATGTATTTTATGCAAAGAATTAAATTATTAAGTACATAATGAGAATTTTTATTATTTGTAGCTCATGCTACACTCCCAATCGGTGAATTTCTAATTCACGTTCTGATATAAATGAATGACATTTTACATTCCGAATAGGGAAATGTATCCGAGCAGTAAAGTCAATATCCCCATGCTGCTGCTTACAACCTAACCAAACCAACCATTAACGCGATGAATGGGTTAAATCCTTCCGAATAATTGTTGGTTACTCGTTGGATTTTCGTTCCACTTATACATAATTATTATCCAGAAGGGAATATAAATATTAATATTAGAAAATATTATCCGGCATCCCGAAGAAAAAAAGTAAGAAAAAACGTTCAATATTTTTTAATTTTTCATTGTCAGGCGATGTTAAGTGGATATTTGCTGCGCACAAGCTCGAGACCCAAATTTCTGTTATCTTCCAACCTAATAATACCTGTTGTGTGTTTTTTTTGTTTGTGTCCGCTTCTCAAGAAACATAGGATGTATATTTTTTGTTTAGTATAATGGATACGGATTAATTTAAATATAAAAGATTTTGCTGTTAGAAACATTCAGAATTAAAAGTTTATCTTGAATTTGTGCAAATTTTCAAACTAAATAAAATGGAAACACTTCAGGAAATAAGACTTGACACAGAACGCTAAAGAAGAGCTAGAGCAGCTCTATCTCAGGAACAAAGAGAAGAAATCAGGCAGCTTTATCCCTACTTAGTCCGCCCATAACGCTTTCGTCTGAGTTTGCGGTATCATGGATACCGAATTCCTCAGTGAAGCATTAAAAGATGGTCTACATGTATTGGTATGTTCGGTATTTCATCAGGATAGCTTCGGTTAAGATAGGTTAGCATAGGCTAGGTAATGTTGACAGAATATTTTCACGAGTCCGCCTAGCTTAACGATGGCATTGTCTTTGGAATCTCCACGGGCCCTCCTACGAGTACTACCAAATAATACCCTTGGTTTATTTAATAATAATAATAAACTCATCTAACTACAGCTTCGGTCATAGACTATTTAGCTTTCGCTTTGGCGAATTTGCCAAAGTCGCCATACAACACGTGTCGTCCAAGATTTCAAGAGATTATTACTTGTTACACTGTACGCGTCTTGTTCTAGTGTCTGGATTTTGCTCTTCTTCGGGAGGTTTCAATTACGAGGTTTTGCATACAAGTGGAAGATTATTACCCTGACTGTTGATAGGTTATTGCTGCTCGTAAAGTCCACCGGTGTTGCTTCAACATGTTCGTACAGGCGGAACTCATCGGAGTAATTCTCATCGCTAGAAGTGTGAGCGAAGGTTTCTGACAGTTTTTCTGCTAAATCCGGAATAGTTGAGTAGAGGGCGTTTTCATCCTCTAATATTTTAATTTGTCATTTTGCTCTGCCACGGATTCTATTTATTTGTTCCCAAATACAACTGCTGGGCGTGGTTGTGTTGAGCGATGACACGCACTCACGTCAGGTGCTTTGCTTCGCTTCTCTGAAAGTACGCGTTGCTACGGCTCTTGCTCTTTTCCATTTGACTTAGTCTTCCACAGTACCGGTGCGTTTGAAGTCTCTGTAGAGCTTCTCCCGTTCTCGCCACGCACTTTTACATTCAGGTGTCCACCAAGGCTTTGCGAAGTGGCGTCGAATCTTTTATTTGGGAACCCACTTTTCCGCAGTGCATTTGAATAGCCTATACAATTCCTCAACTGCCATTTCAGGACTTTTTGGCAGTTCCTGTTGATGTACGTCTCTCCAAGCGGTATCATTGCGAAATTCCTTCCAATTGCCCTTTTTGAAGTTCCACCCCTCAGTTTCGTTTCTCCCATCACCCTGTTGTATGGTTACTGACAAAACTATAGGGAAGTGATCGCTGCTTAATACAGAAGAGAGCATCCCGAAGTTCAGAGGTCTGGGGTTATATCGGGGGAGGTCAGCGTGAGATCAATCACTGTGCCGGATATGTGCGTAGGTGAGCTATCATTTATAACACTAAGGTTACTTTGGATGAGGAGGTCTTGTACCATGCGTCCTCGGCGGTCTATTGTCCTGTTTCCACAGTCGGTGCGGTGAGCGTTGAAGTCTCCCATCACGACAACCGGCTGAGGTAAGGCGTTCAGTACGTTGGATAACTCTTCGGGGTCGACATTAGCTCCAGGTATACAGAAGCGATAGTGATTATTTTATAGTGATTTAGGTGTATTCTTGCTCCTATGATTTGAAGTTATGTCTGAATCTTAAGTTCTTGGGTTGGTATTGAAGAGTGAATGTATAGCGCTACTCCTCTGTGATACCTATTGTTGAAGTGGACTTGTGTACACAGTCCGTTGTATCCAGCTATTGGTGATATGAAGTTATTGCCATAAAAAGTTTCTTGGACTGCTACGACAGCTGGTTTGAACGTGTCAAGTTAATCAGATCTTCCTTGGATGATGTCATTCCCTGAATATTCCATTGTAGAAAGATTTCTCTTCCCTCCTCTACGCTCATCGTCATTTCCTCCTGCTATTTCCGGGTCTGCGTTGATCATTGCTATTACCACCAGCCTGTCCTCTTCCTGGAGATCTCCGTCTCCGGTCCTCTCCAGAAGTACCACGTGATTTCGACTGTGTTTTTATCTTTCCCACTAAATTGGTCTACCTTAATTCTTCTTCATACAAGTCTCTATCTGCATCATGAACACTTGTCTCTGTTTTTTGCTGATGTCTGGGATTTCTGTTATTTTCTTTTCTTCGGTTTTCCTTTTTCCTCTCAGATGATGTATCCAGGTGGAGGTCGACTGTGGTGGTGTATATTTTTCCTGTGTTAAAACTCGCGCAGACAACCTCAGTTGCTCTTCGCAGTGTTACTATTTCTCTTTGCATTATTTCTAGCACGCTTCTCTCTTCCGTCTCTCTCTTGCATAGGCTACTTCCCGCTGCGTTTGAGCCTCCACAATGGTAACATTTTTCTTGGTCGGAATCGCAGTCACGAGTAGAGTGGCCGACTCCAGCAAACCTCCTGCAAATCGCTATGCTGCTGCGACATCTCTTTGCGGTGTGTCCGTATGTTTGACAGTTATGACACATCATCGGTTTATGGTTGAACGGGTACACTCTTGGATCTTGTCTTTCTCCGGGGATGTATATGTTGTATGGCACGTACTGCTGTCTAAATGTGACGAGAAAAGCTTGCGTTTCAGGGTATCGTTGTTTGATGAAAGTTGCTCTGGTGACATTCTCCACATTGTATTCCTCCTGTTGTCCAGCCTTGAATTCCTCAATGTCAGTGATATCAAAATCGTTTATGTAGATCAGTCCAACTGAGTGGTTGAAGCGATCATACTCCGTACGGCACGGCACGTCCCCGATCTGCGTGAGACTCACCATTTTCCCGGCCTGTCGCCCACTCTGCACCTCCACCATCATCGTCTCCCTGTTCATGCTGAATAGTCTCCTCGGCTTCTGTCCAGTAAGCGCCACTATCTCTTCCATTGTTTTGAAGGGGTTGACAGTCTTTTTCTTTGCTGGTTCAAAGATAATCGAGAAATATTTCGGGAAGTACTTCTCTTCGGTCAGTTGTAGAGGGATGTACTTTTGTTTTTTTTTATGCTGGGGCCCTCCGATTACGGGTGCTCTCGGAGGTCCCTCTTCTCCTGATGTCTCCATAGGTTGCGTGGGTTCCATGTTGTTGTTTCACAAAAAAGAGGGGAGGGGCCCTTGCTGGGCAAGGGCCCACACACGAAATTTAGGGAAAACTCCCTACATCTTTTTTACAAATTCTTAATACTAGTACAAAAAAAGACGAAAGACCCTGATGGTAATGGGCACCGCCCGCGTTGGTTCTAGCCAGAAAAACTAGGCGAATGGAAAAATTTAAAAGCAATACAATCAGTTACAATATAAATTGTACACTAACGCAGCTGGCTATAGTAACGGTATCACCTCGGGAAGGTGCGGGTCGGCTAGGTACAGCCAAATTAATGAAGGTACCATACCATCAATATCCTTGTCTGTTACTAATGTTCCCTTTATCACAAATATAATCAGTTCAATTAGATACCAGTAAACGTGGTAAAGGGAACACGTAAAATTTCCCCTTGGTTTATTTGCTTGGAGTCCGCTTCTTCCATTTCTCTGTCACGCTCATAAGGATAGGTATAATGACCGTATAATGACACCAGTGCACAAGTACAAGAATATTTTTCATCACGGGTACTGTTAGGATGGATGTATTTGTTTGTCACCCACATCTAGAAAATTTGTTAAAGGTATTGAATCCCGTCATTTTTGCTGGGCTGTGCACACTAGTTGGTTTATAATTTACTCGGAACGATTGATAGCCTTACGAGAGTAGGAAACCTTACTGTACTGAGATGATACAATACTTTGAATTTTTTATGAATACAGCACAGCGAGCGACCTAATTAAATTATGTTACACAGAAATGTAACTCGGAGACGCCCTTTTATCACTCTCGATGGCTCAGGCACACTTATAAAGCATTAGGCAAAAAAAAATGCTTGTAATAATAGTCCATGATATTTACATTAACTCGATTCCAAACTAAGAATGTGACATCGATGTACAGTGAGTGGGATGTACAGTGTTCATCCCGAAATAAATCCGATTTCGCGCAATATATGAAAGTGGTGAAAACCGGCCCAGAAAACCGTTTCAAACATGGACGCATTAGTAAGAAAGGTCTAGTACACATACAACGGCTTGTAGCTGTAGTTACACCCCGGTGTCGCCTCTTGAAATTCCTTTAGCTGGTGTAGGACAAAATTTTGTTAAGATCGCGGTGAGATTATTGAAATGAAGGATTCAACACTGACTTGGCCAGAGGCACTAGGCCTAGTTTTTTGTTCAACCGCAGGCGGGCGTTTCTATACTTCCTCACTTCGACTTGAATGACTCGAGATCAAAATACGACACGGGTAAAGAAAAATCAAACTCCATGGAGACAATGAAACCAATAATTGAAGAATAAAATATACTTGAGACAAGGGAGAGCGCAAGTCAAACCAGATCTACACGCATTAACTTATGATTTTTACTTTAGAAAATAAAATTATTGTAGGAAAATAGTATTTGAGGGACCAACATTAAGATTGTTTCATTTTCATTTTTAGAAAGAAAATGAAAATGCAACGAAACCTCTCTGAAATCAAACAAACACCAAAAATTAAAACAATGCTAACCACTCGCAGTTAAACTATGAAAGTGATAAAACAATACAGACATGACTGGGATTCGCTCATTTCAAGTTCAAATGACGGCCTTGGAATGATTTGAGGTTATTTAATGTTTTGCAAATTATTCCTCCCTTTACTCGGATCAACAGACACGAAAGCTTTCTAAGATCTCCGTCAGTTGGCCTAAATATTCAGTCCTCCAAGCTGATGCAGCACTCCTGCAAAATGGCGTGCCGTCTCATTATTTCCCTGCACACAAACAGAAACAGAATTCAGTCCTCTTTTTACCAATTGATATCACAACATGGCGTGCCATCTCATTATTTCCCTGCACACAAACAATAACAGAATTCAGTCCTCTTTATACCAATTGATATCACAACATAGCGTTCCGTCTCATTATTTCCCTGCACACAAACAATAACAGAATTCAGTCCTCTTTATACCAATTGATATCACAACAAGGCGTGCCGTCTCATTATTTCCCTGCACACAAACAATAACAGAATTCAGTCCTCTTTATACCAATTGATATCACAACATGGCGTGCCGTCTCATTATTTCCCTGCACACAAACAGAAACAGAATTCAGTCCTCTTTATACCAATTGATATCACAACATGGCGTGCCGTCTCATTATTTCCCTGCACACAAACAATAACAGAATTCAGTCCTCTTTATACCAATTGATATCACAACATGGCGTTCCGTCTCATTATTTCCCTGCACACAAACAATAACAGAATTCAGTACTCCTCAAACAAGCAAGGTGACAGCATTAACCCTAATGATTCATATCTTGGGTCTGACATAGAAAAATAACTTTGAGACACAACTAGCTGTTGAATTGAACTCCAGTGCTCATCACGTTGATTTTCATGAAACTGTATTTTGTATCACGTAAAAATATGACAATGAAGTGGAAGAGCAAATGGGTCAAAAGTTATGTTGCACTTCTAAAGACATCACAATATTTTTGCCTTATCTCAGTACCACACAAAAAGTTGCTGAGAATTTTTTTCACTGATCTAATTAAAATAGTGGTAATATACTTCAGCTTCATCTCTCTCAATGAGGACTACCAGTTTAATTTTTTCTTCGTCAAAATCTCGTAGTTTGGGCATTTCTCATAAGACATTTGAGCACTCAGTATACGTCAACCACACAAGAGTCACCAGATGCTGAGAGCCATTCATCCTACCTCTCCTGGTCCTGTATTTTGTAGCGCAGCCTAAGCACCTCCTCCTGCAGCCTTGCCGTCGTCTGCTGCTCGCTCGACAGCCCGTCCTTGAGGCGGTCGTGCTCGTACCGCAACATCTGTACACGCGTATAAACGAGTCAAACTCACAGTATCAAAACATCCATGTGGTTTAATTCCTCTTGAAAATTTGGTCACAAGCATCAACTTTCCGTGGTTTGTTTCCTCTGGGATATGTGGTCACAAGGATTAACCTATCATGAAGAATACATTACTTTACGTAGTTTATTATTACTTTTGAAAATATGGTCATGATGATCAATCTTCCATGATAACCAACTTTCGCACGATTATTCTGTTTGTGGGAAATAAAAAACATTCTGCTTTTCCATCAAAATCGTCAGTAAGCCAGTTCTATGGGTAGGAAAAACGTGCCAATAGTTTCTATCTTTCCTTTGGGGCAGTGTGAAGACTTTTGTTAGAAAATTTATGGGCTCAGATCAGTGACATCACTGCACCTAGATTGCCATCAAAAGAAATGGTCTTTGTACTAAAACATCTCTGTACAAATTTTTCACAGGATCAAAAAATCTCTTAAAATCACATACATACAAATACCAGGCTTCTCTTCCCTACGGGAGGGTAGCCGACAGCAGGCCACAATCAATCATCCTTAGTCACTGTTATATCTCGCAGTGAGCCTTGCAAGGCAGGCACCGCCGGATGTCTTTGTTGCACTTGGGTTTCGCATGTCTTGGAGCCGGAAGAGCCATAAACGGCCGGAACTCTGACCGACGCAAGTCCTTTATGGTGTCTTGCCTTTGCAAAGTTTTCGAGCCCCGGAAAGTCTTTGTTTGACTTCCGGGCACGACTAGTTATAAGGAAGATCTGTCACCGATGGAATTAGTACATTATTAGGAGCGTTGCTGTGCGTATACTTATCCTTCACACGAGTTTGCGGCTTAGGGAACTGAAGTTAAGTTAAAGCTTCTGCTACAATACCTCTAGTTGTGTCGATAATACGACACTACAGTCACTCTTAGTCACTACGAGGCGAGAGAGGCAGCACTGGCCGCACCAGAACTACCGGGATCAGTAGCAGCCCAGCACAACCATCTTCCACAGTCAGGCCCGACAGCCATAGCTGGTTTACCCCAACCGCTTCATTGAGTGCAGCCCCTCCCCCGGCACAAGACAGGTCAACTTCATCATGCGCGGGCAGGCGTCCAGTGACAGCATCACAAAGTAAAATTACCTCCTTATGCACTGCTTCCACTCACTTCTGTCCGCAGCCATCCCTCTCGCAACGTCCACAGTCAGACTCCTCTCATACAAAGCACGTTTCACCCCATCCATCCAACTCATCCATGGCCTACCTCGCACTCTAATACCACTCACTTTCGACGTATAAATCTTTTTCTATCACCCGCTCAACATTCATTCTTTTAACATGCCCAACCATCCAAGCACTATTTCATCCACCCGCCTGCTCATCTTTTTGACAACACTCGTTTGCCCCCTAACCGACTCATTCCTGATCCTATCTCTTCTTGTTACTCCATACATGCTCCTCAAACACATCCAACTTCCTCCTCTCAGCTGCTCTCAAACCCCAAGACTCAAAATCACACAAACCAAAAAAACGTAGATTAGAGTTATTCAAACCCTGCATCACAACAAAGGTGTTCTCAAGTGAAGGAGTAAGGCACCATTTAGAAAGAAACTAAGGGAACAGGATGTCTGTGCAGAAGTTTCATCCCCAATCCCAGGGGCATAGAAATAGCTAAGTCGAAAAAGTTTATAAAGCATAATAAAAATTTAAGAAAAATTGATAGGAGCTAAAAAAATGAACTTGAGTTAAAAAAAGGAGATATGTAACAAAACCAAAAACCTATTTGATCATAAGCAAATAGACGTTTATCTGACCATAAACTCGGGACTTCACATCTTAGAGCAACAATTTATAAATGATTGAGACGTACCGTCAGCTTAAGATCTATCCCATTGCACATGTGCTTCAATGGATTAACTCATAAGAATTCATAGTGTAATTAAAATTCTTGATGAATTGTTTCATTGGCCACAAGGAAAGAAAGATGCACAATAACCCAAAGTATATGAAAAAAACTTCTGAAAATTGTACAACTTGATTCAATAGCAATTATTTCTGATTGGCTTTATAATAAAAGGACAATTTGTAGTTTGAAGATGCCAAAAGAAAGAAATACTACAACCATCTTCCTCTCGATAGTGAGCTTCAAAAAGCCTCTTTTTAGAGAAAGACAACTCTCTAATCATCTCTTGAAAAAGGATGAGGCAAATATTCTACAAAGCTGTTTCTGTAACTGTACACAAGAGGAAAGAGAACTTCAGCCTCTGAAGCCTTGAAGTTCAAGTATGGGTAGGGCATGGTCCCACCATGACAACCAACTAGCATGACAAAACAAAAGGCCAAGTTAGCTATGCACCTATATTCAGATATTAAGCGTTTTACTACCGTACAACAGCAATTGATTGAAAAATATTTAATTTTCACTTTTCAGTGGAAATTTCAAACTATCACTTTTTTATATATCAGATATCAAGCGTTTTACTACCGTACAACAGCAATTGATTGAAAAATATTTCAACTTTCACTTTTCAATGGAAATTTTAAACGATCACTTTTTTTACTGGAAATACCCTATCAGAGAAAAAATTTTCATCTTTATCTCACTGTTTCGATGCATTACTTTCTAGAGATCTCTCACTTTCTGTTTGTAGGCTTGATTTACCACCTTAATAAAAGAAATATCTCCTCAGGAGATTATGAATAATGATTTAATAAAATTACTCCCTACGCAAACCGAGTCCTGCAGAGGCCTACATGACTTTAAGAAATGCATTTCAAAGAGAGGTCATAAAGACATGATCCACAAAAGTTACTCACCATACACAAACCTTGAGGTCATGCATTGCCAAGTCCTACAAAGGCACCCTAAAGAAATGCATCTCAAAGAGAGATCATGAAAACAATCCACAAGTGTTAGGATGCCTACACACCAAAAGACTGAAAGCGAGAAAGCTTGCGAAGGTGAAATTTGTCAGGCGAGAACTACAGCACTCCAAAAGACGGCAGTTCGAGCCTGACTACCATGGAGAGTGGACTGTAACGTAGATCAGCGGCACAAGCATGAGTTCGTAATGTAGAGTTTCATTCCTATTTCATCCCATTGCTTTGAAACATGTAATATGTCACAGTCCTTCGGATCTTTTGAGTTCCAAGAGCCCAGTACAGCATAAACTTCGGATATAAGGAGTTCGGTCTCTGTTGGAGAAATTAAGCAGCGTACGAACCTACCAACATCTCGCCGCGCACTGCCGCGCACCAGACGCTCCTCGCTGCAGCTCTCAAGCGTGAAACCATCTTCGAGTCACTTTCTCCCTTCAGCCAATCTTCAGTTTTTCTCGCTCACTCGCTTTCAGTGTGTGCACTCCCATAGGAATACATGTTAATCGATTCAAGGTTGCTTGCTTTCTCACCTTCAAGTCTTTTGGTGTGCAGGCACCCTTATTCCTTACTAACGTGCTCCATTCACAAACCATGGATCTTTTCCAGATAAGCCCCGCCACTAATGCAACACATCAGTTCACCCACTTGTAACTTTCGAAATAATGCACCTATTGACTTCAAATAACCCTCAAACGAAAGATTGAAACTTTTTTTTCGGTACCGTAGACGGTACAGAAACGGTTTTCTGTAAACTACATAAATTTCTGGACATACCTATCTGAAACGCGCGCATCATAACACACAAGTTTACTCACTTGTCACTTTCGATATAATGCACCTATCGATTTCACATTACTCTCAAACAAAAATATGTTTTAATCTTTCGTTTGAGAGTAATTGAAGTCGATAGGTGCATTATTTCGAATGTTCCAAGTGGGTGAACTTATGTGTTGCATTAGTGGCGAGGCCTATCTGGAAAAGATCCCAAACCTTGATGTCGTGCGCAGCTAAGTCTTGCAGAGGACCACATGTCATCAAGAAATACATCTAAAAATGAGATTATGAAGGCAAGATCCCCCTAGTGGGTGCTACCATAACGTGAGGTTTACCACCATTTATTGACTACCCAGGTGCAGTTTCAAATGTACAAATTAAGTGCTTATCGCTAAATTAAGTGTACGGAAATAAGTAACATCCATTAGTAACCTACCCTCACGCTACAGTACTAGCTAGAGGTAGATCTCTTGCAATAGTATTGTAGACCTCACGCTAAGTAAAGCAGCACCCACAAGTGTTGCTCCATCCACAAACCTTGAAGTCGTGCGTGGCCTGGTCCTGCAGAGGCGTCCCGGAAGGTCGCCAGGCACGAGTGCCACTCTCTGCAGAGCTGCTGCTGGTGACCATGTTGCTCAGCTGCTGCAGCGGAACTTTCATCTCTGTGTCCACGAGCTCAGACAGTCCTTTGTACAGGTCCATCTTCAGGGTCTGACTCGAGAATAAAAGTAACCAGTCTCTCATGTCAACAGGGGAGTTGTGATTGCCTTCAATGGCAACAGCTGTCATGCGGGAGGCTTCAATGGCAACAGATGTTATGTGGGAAGCTTCAATGGCAACAGTTGTTGTGTGGGAGGCTTCAATGGCAACAGATGTTATGTGGGAGGCTTCAATGGCAACAGTTGTTGTGTGGGAGGCTTCAATGGCAACAGATGTTATGTGGGAGGCTTCAATGGCAACAGATGTTATGTGGGAGGCTTCAAAGTTAAGAGGACCCAAGTGTGTGTCATCAATGGTATGAGAAGTTATGCAACAATCTGCCACAGGATTTAGTAATTTTTACGTTAGTAGAACAATTATTTGAAGCCCAACTTCAGAAATTAAATTTAAAATTAGGTTATATTAGATGTTAGTTTAAGCCACCCTAACCGCAACAAAGGCGTTCCAAAGAGAGGGAAGAAGGCTACATTTAGTTTGGACTTAAGGAAATGCAGAATCTATGCACAAGGTGCACCAGAAATGGTAAATTTGGAAAAGAATAAAAAAAAAAAAACAGAAAAAAGTTGAAAAAGATTAAAAACAGGACAGCAGTGAACCAAAAAAAGTTGGTCATTGACAAAACAAAAAACATTTCACTTCAACATAAAGAAAGACTACCTAACTCTAGCTCAAGATCTCACATTTTCCCCTGGAAGTGCTAGTTCCTGAAACTAACTTAAAAAAAAAATAATAATTTGAATGGATGAAATTGAGACATCACACAAATCCAATAAACCCAAAAAAGTTAGTAGATGCAACTGTGAGCACTCCTAGAGAATTTCACTTGCCTCTGAGCTCCTAACACCATCATTATTAAGGATAATTTTATTCTACGAGTCAAATACATTGTCCTCATGTTATTAACCTACTGTATGCAGTCATTTTTTGTATTAACCACACTAACTAATACTAAAGTCAGATATCAGTGACTAACGTATTGCTAAAGTAACAGGAACAATAATTTCAGCCTAGAAAACTTGCATGTAATTCTTGCTTTGTCTGCTGTAGTTTGTCTACGTGAATTTTTATTTATCTCTCGAATAAGTATCTTTCAATTCTATTTTGCATTACTTGGTGGTCAAGAAACAAGCATCAGAGGTCAAAGCTTTACCATGGTTCACTGAACTGAGCACCCACACAGCAAAGCTGACTATTAAACATCCTGTCATTAGAATTGAACAGCATGCAATAATTTTCCCTACAAAAATTAAACTATCAGTAAAAAGCTATAATAGACTTTCTACTTTTTTTATTAATAATCATGAAAACACTTGTCAGTAAAAGGCTCTGACTTACTTGGAATTATCCTGTTATATTCTCTATCAGATGCAGGTACATTTGTTAATATGAATCTTCCAATTAAATAAAGTATTCACAGCTAACATGACACTACATATTTTACATGACCACAGATTAAAAAACTTCCACTCAACACTGGCCTCTAAAAACAAACCTCAGCTGTGGAGGAGATCACAGTTTGCAGCAGAACTTCATGCTTGGATGCAATGCTGGGAAAGTATCTGAAAAATTCCAGTTGTTTAACCACTCACATGAAATGTTCACACAAATGTTCAGGAACATTTATTCATTTACATTACAAATATCAAATAACATTGCTAGGTTAATTCACATAATGTTCTCTCCACAAAATGGGCAGAAGCATTCATTTAGAAGCTTTTAAATAAAATATTAAGTCAAGTGACAAACATTAAATAGAGCAGCAAGGAATAGAAATGTATTTTATATTCAAGTGGTTACAGTCACTAAGAAAAATACAATGCCGAGTTTCTCATGGTTTCCCCCTTGGGTTGCCAAAATTCAAAATTGACTTGCACAATAGCCATTTCTCATTTCCTGTGGGCCTAACCCTATAAAATCTACTTGAAAACTTCAATGGCAACAGATGTTGCTATTGTTTGCACATTCAAATTATATATAAAAGTGCCAAGCATCACTATCATCCCTATAATAATAAGAGCCGCGTCTGTCCGTGTGACCCCCTCTTCTAATCAATAGCTTTGATAGCAACAAAGATAAAGCTTAAGAAATACAAGACATTATTCTATCGCATTATTTTTCTGTGGCGATTCAATTCCCTTTCACTTGCATTATGGTATCCAGACTACGCAATTGCCTTATTTTAACAAATAGAAATTTTCTCTGGAGCTTTCTCTGTTGAAATTCATCATGTTGCTTTATTATTTTTATTTGATAATGCAAAAAGAAAGGTTTTAAATTTGTTTCACCAGTAACCTGGCTACCCCTTAGTATAAAGCCTTAGATTTTGAAACTTGAGTTATTGTTTTCGAAATTGTGATTTTATTGAAAAGCTTCGAAGAGATAATAGACGACATTTCAGATTTAAATTTTGGCAAAAGAGGCCCTCATGGATAGAAATGTGTCCAACCACAGGAGAGAAGTAGCAAGACTACGACAGCAAGAAAAATGCCAAAGACGATCGGATGAACAACGCAAAATGGTAAGATGAATCAATGCTGCTTGCCAACGAGAAGCTAGAACAAACTTGATCTTTGAACGGTGTTTGAATAATTGTTTATATAATTTGAAATTTGATAATTGACAGATTTCAAATGACCCATATTTAACACATCAATTGGTTAGATTGGATAGACAGTAGAATTACAATTCACGGGCATTGCACTAGTTATTTATAGAAGTGCCTTTGAGCAACAAAAATTTCAAAGTTAATTAGTGTGTTGTCCAAAACAAATACCCATATTTAATCTACAGAAATTATTCATATAAGTAATGGAAGTTATTACTTCTTTTCACTAAACATTCACCTATTTGGGTAAATGTTTATGATAGGACACTAATCGCTAGTGATGTCATGGCTGCAGTGTTGTGAGTCACATCATGGATGCCCTGATGTGTATTTTTCATTCACGCAAGCTAATTATTCTGGAACAATTGGTAAATTTAAAGAAAAAATGATGAAGCAATTGCATTTCCAGGTTAGTACAATTGTTTAAATAAGATAACCTGAGCTAACCTACCCAACCTAACGTAACGTTCATTCCAACAATGAAAAACAAAAATTGAAATACCGCTATAACTTGTTAAATACTGATTTACGACAGAAAATGCATAGAAGAAAAGTTGTTTATTTTGATGTAATTACTATTATACAAGCAACAAAAATTGGAAAATTGATTAGTGTCCAGTGGTGAAAAAAACACGCCTTGAAATATAAACCACAAAAAAATGAGACTACTTCATTTATTATTTACAAATGGGAACTTGGAACTACATGCATGAATGTAATATTTATTCCTGAACTATATCTAAATAGCAGTCCTAGATTAGATTAGTCGTTAGTTTTAGCCTCCCTACCCGCAGCAACAAATGCGATCCAAAGAGAGGAAGGAGGAAGGCACCATTTAGTATGGAGTTAAGGAAACGTGGAATCTATGCAGAAAGTGCATAGAAACAGAAAGTTGTGAAAGAAGTTTGTGAAACAAGATCAAAGTTGAAGAAAAAAGTAGTAGGTGCCAAAAAACAGGACAGCAGTGAACTGAAAAAAGGTGGTCCTTAACATAACAAAAACATTTTATTTCAACAAAAAGAAAGCCTACCTAACTCTCAGCTCGGGCCCTCACATTGTCCCCCTGGGAGCGCTAATTCCCGTAGATACAATAATTGTATCCCCCTGAGGGGAATTAGCAGTCCTAAATTTCAACTTTCTCAACAACAGATACTCCACATCTGGTGCAATATATTAATTTAAATTTACCAATTCCAGAAAAACTTCATAATTATACAATATCTATCTAATTAATAATCTTTGAAAATTTATAAGAACAATTATTTAGTTTCACTAATTATCTACATTTTAACTTCATCACTTACTTGCTTAAAAGTGAATACTTCCAAGAAGCAAGAAGCCTTTCCAAGGTACATTTCAGAGATACCTTTACATTTTCAAGCCGGGCCCCATCATCTGGCATTATCTGTAGAAACTTAGAGGGATCATCTTGCTCTTGAGGTTGCTCAACTGCATTTTCTGTTGTGGAATTATTCATCATGTCCTGTGAGAAACAATATTTTATTACCCCAGCTATGTTTTAACCTTGGCAGTAAATCACAGAAGTATTGCTTGGTCTAACATGAGAAAGTAATGTTGGCTGAATTTGTATTTTGAACTTCAAACAGGATGTCTATTGATATTTCATTTCAAAATTTTACCACTTTTAACTACCTTCAGTGGCAAAAAATTACTACCCATTTTATACATAATGAATGCAGTTCAAATGTCCAGATGTGAGTAATCGGTCTATAATGAGGAGTTTAAATCAATAATACACACAATACCAAAGGTTCAATATAAGTTCTAGGTTTTTTAATAGTTAAAATACATAATACTAAATACAGCAACTACTGCATTATTGCAAAAAAGTTACCTAGATTGCCAAGGTACCCAGTCCTGAATGGACTCCATCTGTTCTGCAAAGATCCCGTCTTAACATCTTTCAACTATGAGAGCACCAGTTCATCATTAGCAAAAAATTAACTGACTGAAAACTAGTAGACATCAGGGGATTGTCAGATCCCTTTATGCTTTACAGGAATATTTCCTATAAACTGCGCATATTTCCGATTTTGTGCAAAATAATTTTTAAAAATCTTTACAAGCTTTTCACGTATGTACATTACTTTCAATTTTCAGAGAATCGTTCCCCTCCACAATTTTTTACTACCCTGGGGAAAATTTTACAACTTTTTACTACCTTTTTTTTACTACTTTTCATACTTTACAACCAGTAAATGTTTATGACCGGACACTAACCAATTTTCATATACTTGTTGCTTGTAGTATAGTAATGAGATGAAAATAAACAACTTTTCTTCTATGTACTTTCCATCATAAATGAGTATCTAATGAGTTATAGGGGTATGTTAATTTTTGTCTTCCAAGGCTCAAATTTGCTCAAATAAGCACTTTTTTCATTTTTTGTTGCTTGTTTAATGGTAATAAGATTAAAATGGTCAATATGGAGTTTAATGCACTCACGGAAATTTAAAATTCTGTTCCAAAGGATCACTAAAGAAACACATTTCAAAATGTTTTACATGGATGACATTCTGCTTGCTGATGCGTAATTATTGAATTATTCAACTTTGAAGCTATAGGAACGTTGTATATAAAAGTGAAGGAACGGACACGTATATATGCTGTAATACGGTATTGACCTAACAATGGGTGAGGTTAGGTTGAGTAATGTTAGGTTAGTTAAATAAACTAACCTAAACTAACATAAATAAACCTAAAATAGCTTACCTTAACTTACCCAAACCAACGTTGTTCTTCTCCTGCCAAAAAGTGGGCGGGTCCCACCAAAAATGTGGGCGTGGCCCAATAATGCGGTGACTAAGCAACCAAAGTAACCGACTATATAATGGTATTCCTATCTGTACGTAATTATTGTTATGTCTCAAAAATAACGCATCAGCAAGCAGAATGCCATTCTTGCAAAACGTATTTCTTAAGAGATTCTTTGGAACAGAATTTCTAATTTCCGTGAGTGCATTAAACTCCATATTGACCATTGAAATAAACAACTTTTAATTAATGCAATTTCCATCAAAAATGATTAATGAGTTATAGCAATATAAAACTGCAAACAATTCAAATGCCCCAAGTGTCGTCATGGCTGCCCTGATGTGAACTTGTCATTTGCGCAATCAAATTATTTTAGAACAATCGGTAAATTTATAGAAAAAATTATGAAGCAATTGCATTTTCAGGTTAGTTCAATTGTTAAATTAAATAATAGGTTGATGTTAAGAAAAAGCTACTAATCAATTTCAAAAATTTGTTGGTTGAATCATGGCAATTACATTGAAATACACAACTTTTCTTCTATGCACTTTTTAAGGCAAATGAGTACTTAACAAGTTATAGCGATTGGTTACCTAACGCAATTGTAGTCTTTGAAGAGTGTAAAAATAATTCTGAGGGGAGGATTAAAATAGACTCTCCCTTCCAACGCGCTTGAATGATCGTTATGCTGTGTTAAGTTATGTTAATTTACCTTAAGTTACTTAGGTTAATATCGGGTTTAATGCGCTCACGGAAATTAAGAATTCTGTTCCAAAGAATCGCTAAAGGAACATTTAAAAACTTTTTACACTAATGACATTCTGCTCGCTGATGCATTATTTTTGAGATATAACAATAATCAAGTTCAGATAGGAATAACATCATATGGCCGGTTGCTTAGTCGCCGCATTGTTGGGTTACGCCCATTTTTCTGGCGGGAGACGCCCACTTCTTGGCGCAAATTAACAGCCTTGGTTTGGGTAAGTTCAGGTAAGCTATTTTAGGTTGATTAATGTTATTTTAGGCTAGTTTATTCAACTAACCTAACATAACCTACCTTAACCTCACCCCTTGTGATTTCAATACCGTATTACAGCATATTTACGTGTCCGTTCCTTCACTTTTACAAACAACGTTCCTAGAACTTCAAAGTTGAATAATTCAAATATTACGCATTGGTAAGCAAAATGCCATTGACGTAAATCGTTCTTTAATGTGTTCCTTTAGTGATACTTGGGAACGAAATTCTTAATTTCCGTGAGCGCACTAAACCCGATATTGACCGTTACTCTACATAAACAATTGAATTTTAACAATTGAACTAACCTGCACCTAAAATTTGTGAATCAATTACTGTCCTCTCCTCAACATTCATTTGACGTTTATTTGAGCGCATTCCAGCAATCAGAGACGAAAATAAACATGCCGCTATAACTCGTTATCTACTCATTTGCCCCAAAAAGTGCATAGAAGAAAAGTGGGTTATTTTGATGTAATTTCCATGATTCAACCAACAAAATTTCAAAAATTGATTAGTAGCTTCTTAACATTTATCAAATAAGCTAACCTACCCAACATAACATGACGTAACGTTCATTGCAGCCATGAAAAACGAAAATCAAAATACCACTATAACTCTGTAAATACCAATTTACGACGCAAAGTGCATAAAAGAAAACGTGTTTATTTCTATCTCATTCCCATTATACAAGCAACAGAAATTGGAAAATCGATTTGTGTCCGGTGGTAAACAAAAACCTTACTTCCTCCTAGTAGTAGAGTAAGTTTAAGCTTTTGGATTACATTTCAGAATAATTCTAAATGCCTATAAAGTTAAATTTTCACAATCTGACACCTAACAACGAGTTTTTTTTTCTCTGCCTTGCTTTATTTCATGGTATAGTGTACGAAAGATAAAGGTTAATATTGAGTTTAGGCCTTTCACAGATATTAATAATTCCGTTCCAAACAATCACTGAAGGAGCACATTTTGATAAATTTAGAAATGATTTCTCTTACGTGTTTGTTGATCTTTCGCATTATATCAATCAAGTAATATTCCTAAAGAAATTAATTTAACATCAGGTTTTATTCTTCTTCTTCGAGGATCCGGAGAAATCTTGACAGTCGTTGGACCACTTCAGCAGAAATTATCGAGTTTTCTGAATGAACCATACTTTACCCTTGGATACCGTGATGACAACGCAGCTGGGCCTGGAGCCCTGGACGTGAGACACGACGTGAGATCATTTAAACTTGAAATTGGCGCTATGAGTCACTGCAGGGTTGCCGCACGCTAAATGTGGAAATAACGGAATAAAAGAAATTGATCAAAAATAATGATGGTATAAATTCTAACAACAATTCATGTTCGTATATCAATTAACTTTTTACATATCCAAACAAATACTTCTTCAGCAGTTTATGTTCACTTATGACTAATTGTGTCTTTAAATTTGTCATTTCCACTACTGTCAGTCTCTGCCTTTCGACAAATTCTTCCATTCCATTCGCATTTGCTGATAAATACAGCGTATATCTGACTAATAATAACAATCAGCTTAGAAAAGTGTTGCTCAGACTTAATTTCTCACGAATGGTTCAGGAACCAAGGCGTATTACAAACACTTCCATAACTCTTACGAACAATCTACGATTAGTTTTCACCACATAAACTTTACCTTCCTTTTTCAATCCCCATTCACTTGTATATCTAATTATTATTGCAAAAGAGAAACAAAAATTCCACTACATAACTTACCGCATGAAGGACTACTATACTCCCCTGAATTAAGGTTGGTTGTAAAACACCTTCCTCTTCCAAATGCGACTACTACAGCTAATCCTAGCCTTGCACACTAAAAAAAAAACTACTGAAATTTTTGCGGGTTCTGTGAATAGTTTACTTTATGGTGTGTGCAAACCACCCGGCACAGTGGTAACTAACCCCGAAAATTAACGGGCACTACGGCACATACATTTGCCTGGCACCTAAGAGGGCCGGTAACGTTAGAATAGAACAAATTCAAGACATAAGCGGAACTATCAAGCTAAGGGTTCACCTTTGTACTTCGAAAAGTTTGTTCAGAAGAACCCTCCTCAATGTAGCCGGCTGACGAGGAGCAATCGTCCCCAGCAGCGAGGGCAGAAAAAAACCGAAGAGCAGCGGCGCACATGAAACGGTGCGCACTTGCCCACGACTGAGTCTAGTCTGTTCGGTCGGCCTTCGGCTGACCCGCTCGTCCGCTTCCCCGAAACCCTTCCTGAGGCATGGGACTCGTTGCAAGAAGAGACGAACGAACATTTTTAGTTTGTATGTACGTTTCTCGCCGAACATGTGGGAAACCCTTGCCATTGCTCCGCTCAGTCTCATATTACTTTATTTTGTCCCGCCGCCCGACCGTGCGGCTTAACTTTTACGAATTAACGAACACTGAAGATATAGACTTACCTAACACCCATAGAGAGGGCAGGGAACGATGTAATTTAATGGCAAGTGTTATGACAAGCGTAACAAAAGAAAGGAGGCTCACCTTAGTATCTTCGAAGAAAATATTCAGGCGAATACATCTCCATCCCAACCTATCCTATTGCTTTGAACGGGATTTTCTTCACACTAACCTCTTGTGAACGTGTGGGTGAAGGAGAGCTTGTTCTCTTATTAGTAGGGAACTGTAATTTTGGGATCTTGGCATTGTACCTCAAAGCTTGTGATGGCCTCTTCATTTAGGAGCATTAAGATTTCATTTGTCGAAAATATTGTACGAGTCATACAATGTGTGACGAAAGCTTTATGGTTTGCTTTCGTAGCATATTCTCTCGGACGTTACTTTGCTTGAAGCCACGTGTCGAAATCGAA
>JACJUY010009510.1:3726-28516 GCA_014220935.1 Platorchestia sp. MABIK | reverse complement strand
CTCTAGTTCCTCCGCCAAAACCTCATCGACATCAATAGGAATAGTAGAGGACAACAGTCTAAAGGACTGCAACAGCCTTCTCAACTGAGGGACGGCTTCAACCAGAAAGGCGGTCTCACAGTCAGGTAAGAGAGTTTTCTTTTTAATAGAGGTAATGCTGCACTTTATGCCCCACAATTTATTGCTTAAGGCTAAGGCAGTACGTTTTTTCTGTTTCCGTCATAATCATATCAAATTTTCAATGCTTATTGGAAAAAAGGAAAATTAACCAAATTGCGTCTACACCCTAGAGTGGACAAGTTACATCCCTTCAAAAGTTATAGAAAAATACATCAATAAATATAGTTATACACAAATAGTACATTTCCCCCCCAGTGACACTTCTAGTTTTACAACATTTCTATTTTAACACGTACACATTACATTAAAGGTTTATTTTAAAGAGTGAACCTAAAAAAGGTAAGATGAGATTCAACAAAGGCCAGAACCTGTAAGAATTGTAAGGTTCTAAAGCAACACAAAAAAGGAATCTCGTCCTACAACAAACACCGGTCACTCGACTTAAATCTAATGAGACTGAAAACCGCCCCTCGCTACGGCGGACAGCGGCGTTACATAGAAAAAAAAATTAAGAAGTTATCTCAAAGTTTCTTTTTGAAAAGAAAAGGAAAAAATTTTAAGATGAGAATAGAGAATAGAAAAATTTAAGGATTTTACCTGCCGAACTCTAGCCAAGCTCTACCAGCACTAGCTGACTCTGAGGTCAAGCCGGCTGAATTGCCTTTTAGGCAAACTGCGCAAAGCAGCAAGGCTTACAAATAATTCTCAAACAATTTCGTTAATATATTTGAGAGTTTTTAGGTTAAGTTTGAATTCTAATACTTTTCGAATAAAAATATGTGTGCAAACCACCCGACCAGCGGAACTAATCCCGAATTAAGGGTACCATCCGGGATTTTGACCTTTTCTCGTCAGATTCACTTGAAAATTGGTCAGTATATGTATTTTTTGAAAGTAAACCTTTTCTACTCGTGTCATTTTTAAAATTTTGGCCATTTTTTTTTGTTTATAATAAAAATGAGTTTTTTGATACATTTTTATGTATATTTCAAGACGTATCTCCTCATTGAATTTTGATGCTAGAACAAAACCAAAGACAGTTTTAGAATCCTTGGAACATTTCTAACAAAAGTTATAGACTCAATTTGAACATTTTGAAAAATTTTATTTGTGAAATGCGAGACTTTACATTTCAAACAAGTAACATTTCAAACAATTATTTTTGGGTTTGGATCCATTTAAATTTTTTGGTTTGTGTCATTTGAATAATTGAGTCGATAACTTTTGTTAGAAATGTTCCAAGGATTCTAAAACTGTCTTTGGTTTTGTTCTTGCATCAAAACTCAATGAGGAGATACAATTTGAATGGTAGAAATGTATTGTTATTCATGAAAGCCCAAAAACAAAATATACTATTGAATTGCAATATCACTGAAAATTTATGTACATGAATGTAGTTTCTTTGATCTATTTCTATGTGCAAATAATGTGCAATATTTAAATTGTAAATTTCAATGTAACATAAGAAATATCGTGCATAAAAACATATAGATATATATTTTATTTGAGTACTCACCATGTACCTCATTATATAGGCCCGGGATTTTCAACTTTGTTCGTCCGATTCGCTTGAAAATTGGTCAGTATATGTATTTTTTGAAAGTAAACCTTTTTGTACCTATGTCATTTTTTCGATTTAGGCCTTATTTCATTTAATTTTTTTTTCTTACTAAAAAGGAGTCGTTTTATACACTTTTATGTACATTTCAAGACGTATCTCCTCATTGAATTTTGATGCTAGAACAAACCCAAAGACAGTTTTAGAATCCTTGTAACATTTCTAACAAAAGTTATTGACTCAATTATTCAAATGTGACAAACCGAATTATTTATATGGATCCAAAACCCAAAAATAATTGTTTGAGATGTTATAAAGTTTCGCATTTCACAAAAATTTTTTTTCAAAATGTTCAAATTGAATCGAATAACTTCGTTAGAAATGCTCCAAGGATTCTAAAACTGTCTTTGGTTTTGTTCTAGCATCAAAATTCGATGAGTAGTTACGATTTGAATGGATCCATATCCGACACAAAAAAGAAACATTCACAATTTTTTACAATTTTGGCCCCTTTTGGACCCCCCCTGGGGGGGGGGTTCTGATGTCCGTAGAGCCATAATATTTCATGGCACAATAACAAATATCCTAAGAATCCTTTTTCGACAAAAAAGAATCATACCCAATTTTTTATGATTTCGGCCCCCTTTTGGACCCCCCTGGGGGGAGGGGGGGTTCTGGTGTCCGTAGCGCCATAATATTTCATGGCACAATAACCCATACCATAAGGATCCTTTTTCGACAAAAAAAAAATTTGAGTCAAGGGTGCCGCGGGGGCCCAATTTGGCCTCGGATGGTACCCTTGAACGGGCTCTACCGCACACACATTTGCCTGACATCCATTTGGGGTCGGTAACGCTAGAAAAAAGGTAATTAAAAGATAAACTGAGCATAAAGGCAAAGGGCTCACCTGAACTTCGAAAAGTATGTTCAGGAGAACAATCTTCAATGCAGCCGGCTTCCGAGGACACAAGAGTCCCCTGTAGCGAGGGTCGGATTGCCGTAGAGCAGCGGCACACATAAGGAGGTGCGCACACGCTCACAGCTAGTTTCAATCTGCGGGTCGGCTTGCGGCTGACCCGCTCGTCAGCTTCCCCGAGTCCCTTGCTGTGGCTTGGGATTCGTTGCAAGAAGAGCAGACGAACATTTTTAGTTTGCATGTACGTTTTTCGCCGAAGATGTGAGAAACCCTCGCCATTGCTCCGCTTAGTCTTAAATTGCTTGCGTTATTAAATTTTAGGCTTATAAGGCGTATCACAGCCCATGAACTTTATTGCTAAAGGCTCTTAAATCTGCCTCATAAAGTCCGTTATGGACCTCAGTGTTCGAGCAATGGCTAGAATTTCGACAAGCGTTTAATCAGGCCCGCTTACTGAATTTACTGCTTTTAACTCACGGTGAGTCACCTACGGTCAGTGAGTGAAAGCCATGTAGCATGAATAGCGAAACACAGTAAAAAAACAGCAGCGACATCAAATTATTATACTTTTACAACTGAAATTTATATCGTTGACCTAATTTTCATTTCTTAACGTATGTGACAGGCTAACAAAAATCAAACCAAATAAATAAAGTTAAAGGCGCATTTGAAAGTTTTTGTAAATCAAATTTAGCAGTGGCTGAAAATTTTAATTTAATTTATCATGTAAATCGCCGTACATTACGAATCCTGCAATTTTCTTCTATTTTAAGATGTTTGAAAAATTCACGAACAATCTTATAGTTGGTTGCGTATTTGCAGATCTTTTCGGTTTTGGGGCCTATCGAATTTTAATGTTTTCTTTTCGCCAAATTATGTATTTTGGTGTGAAACACACGAATATGATGACCATTTTGTTTAGAAATTATTCATTAAGTGTTACTAACCTAACCAAGGGTATAATTTCAAACCCCTCCCTGTTAATCATGGTGAAAACTTGGTGGACCCTGCAACAGGTGCACACACTCAAATGATTGAGAGTGCATAGCATAGTCTAAAAACAAAAAAAAAAACGTCAGGGAGGCACTCACCGACAAATGATGGACTCGTATCTGTGTGAATTTGTGTGGCGGAAACGTACCGAGAAACCGCAGTATTTTCACAAAATGTTAATGGATATAAGCAAATTTCAGGCTTGATAAATAATTTCTTCACAAAATGGTTATCATTTTTGTGTTATTCACACCAAAATACATAGTTTGTCGAAAAAAATATTAAAATTCGATAGGCCCCCACACCGAAAAGAGCCGTGTTTGCTTTTGCACACTGTGTGTGTTAGTATATACGTATACTACTTGCTTTCACGCTGCTATTTCTGAGACTAAATGCTACATTATATTACTAGTTTACACCTGTAAATGGAGGAAAATATATTTGATTAATTTAGTCGGATAATAACCTCAGTTGGCAATTAAAGATTGCTAAACAGTGAATACTTGTTTGTTCAAACACGCTGATTACGGTATCATACGAAATAAAGCGGAAAGATGACGCTATCGAAAAACTTTGTGCGGGAAACGAATCAAACGATATAGTTAACATAACAAGAGCCGTTTTATCATTCCTAATCGAGAACTTTGTGGTCAATATTGTTATATTATTAGATATATTAGTAAAGAATTTTATTACAACACCCATGTAGGGCTTATGATGATTTTATTTTAATATAATTGTGAAAGTATCGGTATCGGTAGTAGTATTGGTCAAAGTATCGGTATTTCCAAGTATCGGAGTATTGGTATCGGCCAAAAAATGGGTATCGGTATCGGAATCGGCTAAAAAAATGGTATCGGTACATCACTAATTAATTGGTACAAGTTTTTTGCAATTCTTACAAATTTTTTGACATAATAGCTCTACGCATTGTACATATGTATTCATAATCGGTGATGATAAGTAATGTACATGTTTTTTTAACTATTATTCTCTATACTAGTGTGCACCGCCCGCCAAAAATAACGGGATTCAATACCTTTCTTGAACAAACTTTCCAACTAATGAAAATATCTACCAGTACCCGTGATAAAAAATATTGTTGTAATTGCGCACTGGTGAAACTCGTATCACAGAGACGGTCATTATGGCTATCTTCATCAGCATGACAGAGAAATGGAAGAAGCGGACTCAAAATAAATGAACCAAGGGTATTGTTAGGTAGTAGCAGGACCCGTGGAAATTCCTCGGACCAGTGGAAATTCCTATGTGGACCCGTGTAAAAATTCTGTCAATATTACCCAACCTATGCTAGCATATCCTATCCTAATCTAACCAAACCTATCCTAAACGAACACATCCTGATACAATTCGAACATATCAATGCATGTAAAGGCCATCTCTCAATGTTATTCTGAGGAATTCGGTATCCATGATACCGCAAACCCAGACATCCCATGTTTCTTAAGAAGCGGACACCAAACAGATATATAAATAACACACAACGGGTATTGTTAGGTTAGATTTTTAATAGCACTTCTATTTTTCTTTTTTATTGTCCAGACCAGCTGATTAACGGTTTATTCATTAAAATACTGTGCAAATACTACATAAGTGAAAAAGAATTATTATGCCTTTCACAAAAGTGTGATGGAAAGATGTGCATCCAAGCTAGCAGAAACACTACTCAATGACTCACAACATTGCCAACATTCCTCCCTTTGGAACGTTTTTGCTGCGTAGTTAGGGCTGCCTAAGCTAACATATAATCTAATCTTCCGTTTCGGTATGTTGGTGAGCATTAATTTTAGTGCCTGTTAGGCACTAGGCTAATTTGTAAGTATCCACACAATAACAGTTATATTGGTGAGATAAAAATAATGGTGACATCAAAGTACTGGACTTATATATACATATATGTATCTAGAATATTATATAAACCTGAATGGTAATTTCCCCTGTTAAAGGAGACCAATTAAAAATTTTTTAAAGTTCGAACTTAATCAGAAGCTACACTGCCAGTATTTTTATTTTGTTTGTTATACAAACTGTATTTGTCAGTTTTTAAATTTAAATGTTATCGTTTTAATTAAAATTGTAATTGAAATCGTGTATTTTTTCAAGTGAGTAATAAATATATTTTCACGCATATTGGATTTAGTGTGACCTTAAGAAATTTTAAAACAAGCCCGCTAATATTCTTGAAGCAGTCATGATTTTTCCATGTATTTCAGCTGTATATACAGTCACCTTTAATCCAGTATGTACCTCAGTTTTTTATTACTTGAACTTAGTGTAATTAATAACTAAATTGGCTGCTCTTGAACATTAGCATTCGTGCCACAATGAAGGATTGGGGCTGTCCTGAAACCCTCATTAATACCAAGATGTATCGTACTGACTATTAGTCGTGAGCAAAACCGGTCCCTCATTCTTTTATAATGGCAAGAACGCCGTTTCATTCATGAACGAAATACTGGGAACTGGATTAGCTACATGTTTTCAATTTAATGTAAGCTATGTGGCCGCGTTCTTATTTTTGCTTGCAATGAACCGAATTAGTGTCGCCACAAAACAAGCGACTACCGTTTTTGCCATCATCGCTGGTAGTAATTTTTTCAGTACGTATTAATATAATTATAGCTAGTTAACTAATTTGAAAGACATCATTTATGCGCATTTTTGAGCTAAAATGATACATCTTGGGGGGACACAATTTTTTTTTCTGGTGAAACGGGATCAAACTGCATGTATAGGTGGCCCGACCACTGGTACGTGCAACACAAAATTTGGACTTCTACTCTACGATGCCAAAGAGGTTTGTAATCATGGAATCATGGATTTTAGATTAATTTTGAATGCAGTTTAGTTCATAGTTTTGTAGGTGTGTTATGTACATCAGATAACATGTATATCAGAATTATATAAATTTCTCATCATTGAACAGTTCTAAATAGTGATGTGATATTAGAAATTAATTACTGAGCCAAAGTTTTGTTTAAGAAAACACCTCAATATCAAGTCCATAGTGACACAATAATTAGCTGATATTGGGTTAGTGAAGATATCATTATCGGGACAATATGTTTTACCAATATCAACCTGATATCAGGAATTGAGTATTAAGTCAATGTTATTGTAGGGAACACCTCATTATCAAGTCAATATTGACACAATAATTAATTGACATTGGGTTGATGACAATATTGTTATTGGGCCAATATATTTTTTGAAATATCAACCGAATTTTCCAAAATAAGGTATTGCCCCAATGTTCATTTTGAATATCCAGTCAATGTTGAGACTGTATATTGGCTCAATATTAGGCCAATAAATTTTGCTACCTGGGTAGTTTTCTTTAACTTCGTGACACCGTCATTTGTGTGCTTCCACCCGACCCAGTGGACACTATCCCCGAATTAACGGGCCCTACTGCACGCAAATTACCGAGCACCCATCTGGGGCCAGGTAACGCTGAAATAATGATAATTAAAGACAAGCAGAGCATGAGTAGCTTAGGGGCTCACCTGAAGATTTCGAAAATTATGTTCAGGCGAACACTCTTCAATGTAGCCGGCTGTCGAGGACGCAAGAGTCCCCGGTAGCGAGGGTCGAATTGCTGGAGTTACGCGTAGCACTAAGGAAGATGCACCCGCGCTCACAGCTTAGTTCAGTCTGACGTGTCAACCTCTGGCAGACACGCACGTTAGCTTGCCCGAATCCGTTGCTATGGCTTGGGACTCGTAACAAGAAGAGCAGACGAACATTTTAGTGTTTGCATGTACGTTTGTCGCCGAAGATGTGAGGAACCCCAGTCATTGCTCCGCTTAGTCGTAAATTACCAGCGTTATTCAATTTTAGGCTGATTAAGTGGCTCACAGCCCAAGAACTTTATTGCGGAAGGCCTTTAAATCTGCCTTACAAAGTCCGCAAGGACCTCAGTGATCGAGCAATGGCTTGAATTTCGACACATTATAAACAAAAAATGAAATGTTTCATGCTACTTATTTGAAGATAAACCAAAATTACACACAAATATTTATTACATCTTAAGGAAATACATAATTTTCGATAAAGATATTTTGCAGCATGTTTTACACTCTACCATGCATACAGCCTGCCAGGTAGCTGCAGCACGGGAGTAACTTACCGGAGCCACTCTTCTCCTAAGTTCATTTCTGAGGAATGAGTCAAATTTGTGCCGAAAACAAGACCAAAGAGTGATTCAAACTTGTAGGAATAACAAAGATTTATTCTTTCCCGTCTTGTTCACAGGGAACAATAATAATTTACAATTACTCTGAAAGATTTTTTGACCATAAAGCTTTTATTTTTGTAAAGCTGAAAGTGTTTTCTTTCTAATAAAATAATTTGAAGGTCATTTAAAACCAGATATGTGGTATAAAATTTTCTTCTAATACAACAAGTGACCTTCAATCGGAACTTGCGTTCCTTTAGCTGCAGCCAGCAGCCCTGCTGCACTGCAATCTGCAATGAGCAATCGCTCTTCAGCAGGGTTGCCAGAAATGTTACGTTCGTAACAAAAGTGTTACTTTTTGGTATCAGATCCTCATGTTGTTACTTTTGTTACGACTTTGACAAAATTTGACAAATTTTGTTACTATTTTGAATTTCAGCTAATGATTCTTTAAAGAGTGTACCATTTTCATTGACACTCGTGCAGAGGCCTTTCAACAGCGCCTTGTCTCGTTCATGACTCGAATGATCGAGTTTGACAACGTCTGCCGCCGATAACCGTCTGTCAGCGTCACGGTATTCGTAAGGCATGGCGTAAGGTCAGCGTCAATTGGAGGGCAAATATGCAGAGAGTCCTAACCCACAAATCGGAAGTCAAATCTGGCAGAGTGGAAGAAATTATAATTTGATTAATTTCACCTCTTAGCAGCGTAGATGTCTTTCAGGCACAGTGGCCTAGGTCCTAATTCAGTTCCTGGTTAGGAACTTGGCTAGGAAAAGTCAGTTTGGCAACCCTTCGATGAACACCACGCCTCTACTTGAGTGTCCTAAATAAATTATTCTGTGTTTTTCTGGGTTTTGTAGGGATAATTCTCGGCATATTTACCCTCCAACTGATGCAGTAAAAAATCTTGCATTCAAGTTGCACTAGATGGCAGTCTCTTGAACAAGTCGTTACGAGTATTCTGGATCAGTGGGCAGCTCTCACTTTATTCTTCACATCTGCAGCATTAGAAGGTATTGTCAAGTTGGCTGCAGCAATGTTAGAACAATTGCAGAACTCACAAAATAAGATGTACTATTCATTCTTGGCCTTCAAATTACCCAGTCAATAAGATAAACCTCAAATTTCAAACCGAAACCTTTCGACTGCACAAACTGAAGAGTTCTATGAATATTTCTGTGAAAACTGTCCTGAATTACTTTGTGAAACGAGAAATAATTAAAAATAAGGATCTAGCAGCAATTACTGTTAATGATCCTTCCAGTTGATGAAATTTACCATGGGGCAAAAGTAGAAGCTGTTTATTCCGAGAACTGTGGAAAAAATTTCTGACAAGGACCTGAAGCAATTTCGAGAGAACATCTTGAATTTCCATGTTCGATTAATGAAAGAAATGTTTAGCCGTTTCCTGGCGAGTAATATGCTTAAAAAGTTTAAATTGATTGAGGCTGTGGACCCCGCCAATGGTAATGTGGGAAAACCTGGCTTCATCATTCCTCTTGCCTTAAAATTTTCGATCATCATTTCTGAAGAAGAGGGCGAAAATTGAATAACGAGTGGCGAGAGCTCACCTTGGAGGACATGAACCATAGAATTGAAAAGGAACTGAAAAGTTCCGGCACACTGTTTCAGAAGTAAAGTGCGATGATGGACTTTTCGATATCCCCTATTATCAAAGTTAATTATGAGCCTACTCGCGTTGCCTCATTTATCAGCCTGTGCCGAAAGAACATTTTCACTTTAAAATAATATTAAACGCAAAAACAGGTCTTTGTTGAAAACAGAAACTTTAAACGCACTTCTATACTCCAAAAGTTTACTTAGTGGCTCTAACTGCATGAAATGACAGCCGTCTCAAAATTTATTCAAATTAATGACGCAAAATGGACTTATACAGCAGTGCTGAAGAGGGAGCTACTTTTTGAAAGGTTAATAAGTTCTTCCTTTAATATTACAATTTTCATTTGAAGATTTTTAGGTTATGTTACTTTTTGATCCAATTTGTTACTTTTTGAGATGGGAATTTGTTACTATTCACGAAAACCTTCTGGCAACCCTGCTCTTCAGTTTGTGAACACATGTAGCTTGAGGAGGTTAATCACGCTCCTGTCGCTCCACCCAGTCTCAGTTCATTATTTCTCTTAAAAACGGAAAGATACGTATAATAATCGTTATTTTGATTAGTTGTATGATAAAACCTGTTAAACAATAGTTTTAGATTACATAAGCTCTGATGCTAATTTTAATTTTTAGGGACTTCAAAATAGTTCACAAAAATTTGCTAGACTGCTACATCTAGTTCCAATTTGCCATTGTCTCCCGGCATAAAAAAGTTTTGTGAAATTCTTCCTTGATTATAACATCTATGAACACCTGCCATCACTGCATAGCCTTAAAATTTCAAGTTATAGACCAGATTTTAAGGAAGTATGCAGGCATATATCCTTAGGTAATCATTTCCATCACAAGAATAGTATAGTAGTTTTAAGGAAATTTGTATCCAGAATTCAATATCAAAAGAATCCATCAAAAATTATGTTCAAGAAGTTTTACGCAAATTTCAAAGAAAAGTTAGGTCAACATTGAATTTAGTGTTGTCAACGATTTCAATGATTTCATTGCCACATATAGGTAGTATGATAAATTTGAAGACGTTTTACATGAATGACATTATGCTTACAAGTGCTTAGTTTTTGAGATATAGCATAAATAACATTAAGGTAAGAATAGCTTAAACGGCAGTGTTGATGTGGCTCTTCCGATGTATGGTGGATACAGAACATGCACAGTTACTTTGGTGGGAAAAAAATAATAATGTTGGTATGGCTAAGTCAAGTTATTTTAGGATTACTTAGATAAGTTTTTTAATTAATATAACTTAACCTAATCCCACCTCAGCTATCCTTATGTCAATCCTGCATTTCAGCTTATTTACGTGCCAATTTTTTCAATTTTATACACAACATTTCCATAACTTTGAAGTTAAAAATCTTAAAAACTATGCATTTGCAAGCACAATGGGTCAATATTGATTTTAGGCCTTTCACGGAAATTAAAAATTTCATTCCAAAAAATCACCAAAGGAATACATTTAAAAACGTTTTACATGAATGACATTCTACTTGCTGATGCGTTAATTTATGAGTTATTTAACTTTGAAGTTATAGGAACTGCTCTCATGAATGGCTTTCCCGCGCAAAAAGAGAGGTTGTTCCAACAATGCCAGAGCAAGGGAAAGTTATTGTTTTTGCAATATATGGCATAATTCAATATTTGCTAATCTCGCGGACCCTGCTGAGCCCGAACACACTTTTAGGATGTTTTAGTTAATAACACAATAAAGGTTATCACCCCAAAAATTAGCGGAACTGGAATTGTGAAGACTTGAATGTGCACTCGACATGTTTCAATATGGCGGAAACCGTAGAACATTAGCAAAGGTGTAGGAGTGAATACCGTAGATTTAACATCAGATAATTTTTATAACGTAAAACTTTTGGGTGATAACCTTTATTGTGTTATTAACTAAAACATCCTAGATCTGGGTTCAGGCTCCGCGGGATTGGCAAATAATAAATTACAAAGTACCCAAACGTACTCTAACAGCTCTTGCTCAAGCGCAAACTTACTGGAACTGCTATGGAAAACGAAAATTTCAAAGTTGAATAACTCAAAAATAACGCATCAGCGAGCAGAATGTCATTAACGTAAAACGTTTATATGTATTCCTATGGTGATTCTTCGGAATGGAATTTCTAATTTCCGTGAAAGGCCTTAAATCAATATTGACCGCATAACGTCATTCCTGTGAAATATTTTAAACTATCTTCAAAAACCAAAATTATGCAATGACATTATAGAAGTCATTGACTACATTCAATTCAATATTGCCTTATCCCGCAAGAGCCATATCAAAACTGCCATTAATGCTATTCTTGCCTGTACGTTATTTATGCAATATCTCAAAAACTAAGCATTTGCGAGCACAATGTCAATTGTGTAAAATGTCTCCAATTACCTAAATTTCGTAATGAAGTTATAAAAGTTGTTGACAACATTAAATTTAATATTGACCAAAAGATACCGTTGCTTTCAACAATGGGTGATCCGTTCCAAGTTTTCTATTAGGGCACTTGTTTCTGCTTCCCAAGTGAAAAATATTTACATCAGTGCTTTTCATATGTTCTAACAAGTAAAAGTGCTAATTTTGTTAAGGTCTTTTACAGATTTTAGGCTACAGAATTTTCAGCAGTACTACAATTCTTCAACAAATATGTGGCCAAAGCATCTTCCTAATCCTGATTTAATGATTCAACAATGCGAGTTCCCTGTCCGTCATGAAAAATTTTTTCCGTTGAATATAAATTTTTTCATCTGTCTGTTAGCACTATCATTAGAAGCATGTGTTTTGCACTCATTGAAGCAAAGCACATTTACCTGTCAATACCGCAATCTGTCAAATACACTTCAGGCTGACCCTGTCGCAATGCTACCCCTTGAAACATAACAGAGAGTTTTGAATACAACATGAATACAAACAAACATGCAGGTCGTAACCGTGCGATTTTAATCATTTTTAGTAACTTCCGCAACGTCGACGATTCATTTCAACAAGCAAATGCATATAAAATTATTTCTCAAAACTTCTATAATACAAGCGGACAGATAGCTATTCACTCGGGTCTTATCGAGGCATTTGTTTGTCGGGGTGGAGGAAGATAGGTATTCCTCATAAAGTAGCAGGTTTTCTTCAGTAGAAACCCGTCAGACCTGGTCTCTTCAGTGCTTTTTAAAGGCTTGACGTGGTTCTCATTAACTTTGATACAGCGCAGAGCTTGGATCCAAGGTGGTCAGATAATGGTGAGTGGCTCCACATCCCAATATACACAATATTTTCACAATTTCACACACAAAGGGTGACACCATCCAAACCGTATACTTTCATTTACATCAAGAATGTCTTACATGGGTAACACAACATTTAAATTGGAGCTCATCATGAAACTGATTTGGGCGTTACGAAAGTCATTTCATACATAGGAGGGTTCAAGAATTTTACATGTTATCATCTTCAGAGTACGTCCAATTTATCACTGCCTCTAAGGAAGCCACCAAGTAAAAGAGTTATTTTTCTTTGGACATTGACTGTGTGGTTTCAACAGCCCAACAAATTTTTTAGGTCTAATTCAACACTCATGCGGTCAAGCTGCAAGGTTAGTTTGTACCTTTGACCAGCATACTTATGGCAGTGCAATAGAAAATGCTCAATAGTCTCAGGGATACTCCATGTTTCACAGTTAGGAGATGGACTCATATTAAACCTAAAGAGATGTGCCAATACACCAGCATGACCCATACGCAGTCTGCTGACTGCGCACTTTATCCGTCTATGAAATTTCCCTTTATATGTTAGCCTCCTTGGTCTATCCAATAATTCTATGAGGAAGCGACCCTTGCCAGAGGAGTCAACTTGTGAATGCCATTGATGCGTCCAAAAGTTGAGGAACTAGTTCCATGCATTGAGATCGAGCTCACACAACCTCAAGGTTTTACCACTGTGAGCGAAAGGAATCTTGTTATTCAGAATCTATGTGATGCAAACCGTTAATCACTATACTTTTTTCTATTTTTGGCTAGGCTGTTGAGAAACCTGTAGGAAACTTGGAACAAAAGAAACACACACACACCCATCCTCACACTTTTACTAGAAAGTTGTGAAAGGGGCATAATTTCATTGCTTATCTTACAACTGTGAAGATTAAGATTAACTATGAAGTTTTTAATTAATAGGCACATTTGTGAGGTTTCCCTTTCCTTAATTTACTCACCTTTCCCTCCCGATTCAGAATAAGTTGATAGGTTGTCCTATTGTGGTAGAAATAGGTTATGGAATGATAGGGGCAATTGAGAAAGAAATGGTGAGAAAGAGAGGGAGGGTATGAGGAACATGAAAATAAGCAGGAAGATTTTTTTGACTTTTATGGTCAAGGATGGGTATTGTAACAGGAGGGAATAAATTTATTTTTAGAGATAATACAAAGTCACTTGTTTTGTTTTCCACATCCCTTCCTGAAAAAAAGGTTCTTGAATGTTTTATTGAGCATCACATGCATCTCAACAGTTGATCATATGAGACTTTCGTCTGGGCGGGACAGCCTGGAGGCTCTAGTATTGCATCTTGTTGTTGTTGTTTCCGGTGTAATGGAGCTTCGGAGACGATTCCATGCAGCCCCACGCCTTCAGAGTTGTAGATTGATGCTCTGAAGTTCAGCACACAGGCTGAAAGAAGTTACAGGAAGTTTTTCTGCGAAGTGCCACTCGACGAATTCACTCACTTCCGTGCAATGTCACCATTTTACAAGGTTTCAGATGGTTTTAATTTTTCTTATAGATGATAGATATTGTACAACTATATTAACAATTTGCTTTTGAGTGAGTTCCATAAAGGGGCCACCTCCAAACAAATTTTTCAAGCAGAACGGTACATTTAGTAGACTCAAGGAATTTTTCATGGAAGCACGTTCTGCAGTGTAGCAACGGCAGTAGAAAAAAAGGTGGTCAATATTTTCCTCAGCCCCACAGGAGCAATTTGGATTATCAACAATATTGAAGCGGTGTAGGTGTGACCGAAGTCCCGTGTGCCCATCACGCAGACGAGCAAGTGCCGTCTCTACGTAGCGGATCTTGTGTGCAGCCCACGACCACCTCGCCGTATTTTCTCTGATTTTCAGTAAATGTCGTCCTTTCCGAGTCAGTTGAACCCCCTCATCCATTCAGTATTCCATTTTAATTCGAAGGCTTCACATATGAGACTCTTTGTTTCTTCAAATGAGGTCGGTGTCAGCGTGCGGTACCGAAGCAGATGGGCATCTTTGGCTGCCTCGTCAGCAGCCTAATTACCAGGAACACCTTTATGGCCTGGAATGAACTGCAGGTAAGCACCATGGGAAGAGGCAGTGGTGTACAGCTTGGCTTGTATGTCACATACTAAGGGGAGATAATTTTTTGGCTTTCTATTCAGCATGAGGTGCAAGGAGCTCAAGAGTCACTTAAAATGATATACTTATCCTCCACATTATTGTTCAACAGTGTCCATTGAAGAGCTTCGTTGATAGCCATAAGTTCACACTCAATGACTTGTATCTGTGGACGGAGTTTCCAGTTCATGGTGATTCCTCTTGAAGGGACAACCACTGCAGCAGATGAAGAACAGGTAGGTTCAGCAATGCAAGATCCATCAGTAAATAAAGGGGTGTATCCAGAGAAGGTTGTGTCCATTAAATCATGATACCTTTGAAGAACAATTTGATTACACAGGGAAGAGACTGGGGTAGGCAAAAAATCAGTAAGGACGTGGGCTTCTACTTTAAACCATGGAGTAAGCGGTAAAACCAGAGGTGCTGCATTGAGAATTGGAATCTGCAGGTTAACACTGGAAAAAAGAGCTCTAACACGTGATACCATGGAAAGCAAAAGTATGAAGAAACTTGCTGTGGAGGGAATGGAGCTTGAAGTAAGTTATTAGCAATTTCACTCGGAAGTTGCTGTTGTTTTCTGTAATACAAACATGTGAGTTGATCTCTGTACAATGCCAAAGGGAAAATATTGGTTTCCACCTCCAGTGAAGCTACAGGAGAAGTTCTGCGGCATCCAGTAGCAAGGCGCAGACACTGATTTTGAATGGTGTTTAGTTGTAGGAGATTTGAAGGAGCAGCAGCACCATACAGAGGGGCAGCATAGTCTAGTCGGCTGCGAATAAGAGTTCTCTAAAGGTAAAGTTGTAGTTCTCGGTCAGCACCCCAATGCCAATGAGATATATTGCAGTAAATTGAGCAACGGCGTGCCAAATTGCTTGAAAAATTCTATTTGATGATGCCAGCGAAGGTGAGGAGAGTCCAGCATGACTCCCAGATACCTAAGTTGCTGTACAAATTACAATTGCTGTCCTACTGTGATGGGGAGGGGGTTAATTTTTGTATTTGTGAAAAACAAACACTTGGTTTTGTTCAAATTTATTTTTAGACCCCATTGTTTTGACCAAATATGAAGTGAATTAAGCTGCTGCTGTAAGGCATCCGTTGCAACTTGAAGACTAGAATGTTGGGTGTAGAAAGTGAGATCATCAGCATACTCACAGGAGCAGATCCCTGCCTCCATTGGTACATCCCGCATCATGATGTTGAATAACAAAGGTGAAAGCACTGCTCCCTGTGGTACACCACTCTTTGCTATCCTAAACGAAGAACTGGTACCCTCAATGAACACTTTGAATGGTCTTTCCCTAAGGTAAACCTGAAGCCACCGCAACATTGAGCCACCAACACCACATTGACTCAGCTTATACAGGACTCCCATTCGCCACACAGTATCAAATGCACTTGTGAGGTTAACAAAGAGACCCAGCATAATAGATTTATTTTTCAGTGCAGTTCGAATAACAGCTTCCAGCTGAGTAACTTGGTCAATGACTGACAATCTTCGTCGGTAGCCTCCCTGCGTTTTTCTAAAGGTGCTGTTCTGTTCAAGGAAGAATGTGAGACGGTTGACCATTAGACGTTCCATCAGTTTTTGTAGGCAAGACAGCAAGGTGACAGGACGATATGAATCGACCTAAGTTAGTGGCTTATTTGGTTTGGGAAGTGGAATGATGATGGCAGGCTGCCACGATTTGGGAAGCACTCCAGATTGCAGGCTTTTGTTATACAATTGGAGGAGCCATGTTTTGTAAGTATCTGACATGTGCTTCAAGTGTTCATTGTGAATGTTGTCATAACCAGGAGTTGTACTCTTCAAGGAAGTCAGGACTCTGTTCAGTTCATATTTATTAAAGGGGTTGTTAATTGCAGAGGGAGTATCATTGTTTAAGGCTACAGCAAGAGGGAGCAAAGTGAACTGTGGAAATGGAGATGAAGAAGGGGATGACATTCTTTCTTGATGGTGGTCAGCCAAGGCATTTGCTTTAGAAGATGAGTCAGATATTATTGAGTCCCTTGTTATAAGAGGCTGAGCTTTCCTACAGAATGGGGTTTGCAGATTTTTTATCTTTTTCCAAAACAGAGGTGTCAGTTGTTATCTTATTGCAAAAGGAAATCCAAGATTCCTTTTTTGCCTTTTTACCTCAAATTTGGCTGTAGCCTGAGAGCGTTTGTATGCAATTTAATTTTCTTGAGAAGGTCGATTGATTAGGATAACTTTTGCATCTTGTTTTGCTTTTACTGCTGCTGCACATTGTGAATTCCACCATGACTTATAAACTTAGGACAGGTATATTCTTTTGTTTGTTTGAAAACTTTATGGCTGTCTTCGATTATGTTGTTTGTAAGGTCCGTAAATTCCTGCTCAAGATCTCCCACCTCCAAGAGCCCAGGCTGTTGCAGAGCTGCAGTCCAGTCATCCCATGACCCACTCTCAAATTTTCATGCTGGCCGCCTTCGGAACCTTACCGTTGACGGCTCCACTCCAATGCTGATAACAATGGGATAGTGTCACTTCCCATATCTTCCTCTGTTGTAACGGATACTGTGGGCTGAAGGCTTGCAGAGACAAAAGCCAAATCAAGTGTAGAAAATGAGTTCTGATATGAGTTATAAATGATAAATGAGTTATCAGTGCCATAGAGGGATCTTCTAGCAACAGTTGAGCTATGTTTCGACCAGTATTGTTGTCTGGCTTTGTAGGTTCCCACATTGGATGGTGCGCGTTGAAATCCCCAAACACAATGCGGGCAGGTTCCAATTGATGCATAGAATATTTCTCTTCTAGTAACAATTTTAATTGGATTGTAGACACAGAGTATAGAAAGAGGAGCATTATTTTGCAAAAAAATGTCAATTCCCAGAACTTCAAGAGAACATGGTTAAAAATTTTTTCAATTAAAGTTCAGTGTATGTGACATCATTTCTGACTAGGATTGCTACACCTCCACCAGCATGCACATCTATTCTATGCATGTAAACAGCCGAGTACCCAACAAAACGCGGTTCAAAATTTGGTGAAAGCCACGTCTCATAGACAGGCAATGTGTGGCTTAAGAGTAAACAGTTTAATTTTAAAGTTGCTTAACTTATTGCGAATACTTCTGCAGTTTCATTGAAATATTATATGTTTTTTTTTGTTGACATCTTTGTTGTTTGGTGGCACATCCAGCACTGGTAGGATTTTGTGAGGTTTTTCTAGTGTTGTGGAGAAATTTATCTGCTGGATTTTTTAATTGTATCTGAATGTTGGGTTAGCTTTTTTGTGTGGGTTGGTTCGTTCAATTATAGGAGAGGGTGTTACTTCCATTTGAGGCATGATCTTTGAAATTTCTTGAACAGTTTCCTGGGAAATTATATTAGAACACTCTGATTGTACTATTGGTTCTTGAGAATTTTTGGATCGAGCCTGTAAGGATTGAAGCTGAAAGGTTTCTGCAGCAATTTTGTGTACCATCCCAGATGCATCCATTTGAATGTCCTTTTTTCCAGTTGTTGTAAATATCTTAATCAAGAAATCCACTAGTTGGTTGACGGTGACATTTTTTTGAGCAGGCATCTCAGGTTCATTGTAAGTTTGGGTGCCAACAGTCTTGGTAATTTTTGGTGCTTCTGTGTTCCTCAGGTAGGCAGATTCTGGTTGACTTCTTGTCAGAGTAGTGATGGCAGGCAGCACAAATTGAGATTGAGTTGGTGGTGTGGCAGTTTGTTTTAGAATTTCCTTTACTGCATCTCTGTTAAGCTCATTTTACACCTGCGGTGTGGAGCGCCGGTGTGGAGCGACGGTGAACTTACTACAGCTCCTCCCACGAGAGGATTGAGCGTCAGTGCACACCGACTTACTTCTACATTGCCGTTCAACACGACGCTCCTTCCCCAGAGACAGCAATCGTCAGTATTGCGCTCGCAATACTGACAGAATACTTTGCAGAACAATTTTCAGAATATCTACAGAATAATTTGCAGAAGTAAACGTTAATATTCTAAAAAACTTTGATACTACCCAATTACCTTCTAAAAACACTGTAAATAGAAAGAAAAAATAATTGTCAATTACTAATATGTTTGTGTACTTTCTTCACTTTTTCCTTTAATTTGGGTAATCTTCTAATTACACCTGCCGAATGTTTTCCGTGTGTTTGTAGTACTTTTCTTGAGAGCAATGTACATTGTTCAATTTAATTACACTGTAATTAATTTTACTTATACATACGGAGTGTATATTTCTTTGATTTTTTTGAATAGTGAGAGCTGTTTCCTATCTTGGCTTCTCAGTGTTTGAATTTATATTTTAACCATTGCAATATCATAATTTGGGAAGTGAGATGCTAGACTTTTAAAGGCATCTTCTCTGAAGACCGTTATTATACTCACGTTCCATAAATATTGAAATTCTTTACATTTTTCGATAGAAGTATTAATTTCTTCCTTGCTACATAATATGTAATCCATGACTATACATGCTCTCTATGGTCTCAAGAGCAACTGAACGCTGTTGACTGGCAGTGCACACCGCCAATTTTAGCAGGCGGAATGTTGCCGCTCCTTACCGAGAGAGTGGCAATAAGGGTCATTTTCCATTGCTGTGGGCGGAGCTCATTTGACAGGCGGAATGGAGCGACGGTGTGGAGCGCGAAGACACCGTCAATGTAAAAGGGCCTTAAGATAGCTTTTGGAGTTGGCGTGTTTTCTCCACTTCTTTTACTTGCTGCATTTTTCGACATCCTCCATAATTTGCTGTGTGGTTGCCATCACAGTTGCAACAGTTTTTGTAGTTATTGTCTACTCACTATTATTATGGGGGCACTGCGCACTACACAGCGAGGAGCAGATCTGCAGTAAGCAGCACTGTGCCCAAATCGTTGACATTTATAGCACTGCCATCATGGTTTTCCAATGAATGTATTGACCTTGTATTGTTGATAGCCAATTCTAACGTATGGTGGTAAGTTTTCTGCCTCAAAAATGACTTTGAACAGTGATGTTATGATTTTTTCCTTGCCTTTGTAGATCCGTTCTGCCACAGCTCCACCAAAACTTGCATCCTTGAGTGCCTCTGTCAGTTCTTCATTAGCAGTGTCTTCTCCAAATGGTCCAATGACTCCCACAGAAGTAGTCTGGCTGACTGGCAGCCGACACTTAACTGTCCAGGGGCCTAGCTCTGTAATGTTCACCAGCTCGGAAGGGTCCTGATAGTATTCATTCATGATGATAACAAGATGGCTCCTTCCCAGATTCCTTGAAATTTTGCCAATGCCTTTATCCCCAAAAGTTGATGCTGCCAGCGCCTTAGACAGTTTGATTTCATTAGAGAAAAAGCTTTTGTTGATAGGGTTCTCTGTTACAGGTTGGACTAAGATTACTGTTGGCTGCAAGGGTGTGATGTTGTTTGAGACTGCTTCTCTTGTTCTCTGCCCGGGAGTTATTGGGTTGTCTTCTTCGGAACTTGTATGGAAGTTTCCATTGAAACCCTAAAAATTTGGTATTTCAAATTGATTTCTGCCATAGAATGTACGATTTCTGCTGGTGGAGGATATCGTTGCTGGCTGAATTACTTTTGAGGTCACTATCAGTGCGTCCAAGTCAAGTTTGCCTCCCCCCTCTTGCAAGCCCTTATCATTTGATGTTGTAGATGAAGACATTAGAGGCTGAGATGAAATTTCGAGAGGGGGCCAGGCTTCAGATTCTCCTCCTGAAGAGGAGGTAAAGCCATGTCCCCTCCAATGTTTTTTCTTTGGCACACGAGTTTTTAGATGGCTTATTACTCACTGTATTCCTTTCACTTGCGAAGCATTTCAAGCAACCGGTTGACACAGTTACCAATTGCATCTTCTTCTTCTTTATCGAGGATCCGGAGGGATTTTGAAAGTCGTTGGACTTCTTCAGCAGAAATCCGTGTAACCTGACAGCTTGTACTTCGGCAACATAAGCAGAGTTAAGCAAATCCCCCAATACTGCAGCACTTTTTTCATGAGTCCTCAATATTGCTGGACTTCTCGAGCTGTTGTCTGCAGAAGCGGACCGCTTATTGTTTCTCTAGGATTGCATGAGTATCACTATTTAAAAGAAAGATGCCTGTGTGCGAGGTCTCTGAAGGAGCCAAGGAGGAATCAAATGAGGAATTTTTGACATCATCCAGCGCATGTGTTAGTAACAACTTCTAAATATGACTATTGAGTTACACGGGATGATGCCTCAAACTCTGTAGGGATCCAGAAGGAATGGTCTCACATATAAGTTCAAGAGGTATGAAAATATTTAGGTGGAGTGTGGGTTACGCCACAGTGAGGGTAAAATACTGGTCGTTATATATTACCATTATTATTATTAAAAACAGTAGATGTTTTAACTAAGTTGCAAAGTTAGATTGTATAACTTTATCCCAGCTGAGTAAATTGTTTTACAATGTGGCTAATTTTTTTGTGTCTCGTAAAATTGAGCAAGGGCATTCAGGATTGAGAATTGCACAGACTTCTCAAAGTATCTTCCTCCTAGTATATTTTTTAAAGTTAGGGACGCTCGTATAATGTTGAGGAAGATATTAAGAGAGAGGCATGCAGTGTTGTGGTTTGTGTAGTTCAGAAACAAATGCTCATCTGTTTCTGTGCCTCCACACTCACAGTTTGGGTTGTCAGACAATCCAAAGCGGTACAGGTGTGCAGCAAGTCTCACGTGCCAAGTCAAAGCCTGGCTTTCGTGGTTTCAACCACACAATTGGAGTGGGAAGCCCACGACCACTCACCTATTGAGTTTTTAATTGAAACCATGAATCTGCCTTTCCCTTTTAGACTACTGAGTTCCAGGTTTCCTTCCATTCTTCTGTCACAAGTTTTAGTAGGTCATTCTGAACGTCCTCAGTAGGCACGGGAGATAACGTGCAGTACAGCAAATTGTGTGCAGCTTTTGCAAAGGCATCAGCAGCTTCATTTCCAGCAATTCTTTTATTGGCTGGAATATTTGGATTTTTACTTCATGCTTCTTGTTCAAGGATGTCAAGATTTACTGTATATTGTTTCCCATTGGGATATATTTCTTTGGTTTATGTGATTGGATAAGGTGTATAGAGGGCAGGGAGTCAAAGAAGATTACATATTTTTCTCCCTCTTGTAGGTGGTTTTTAGCCCAGTTCAAGGCCTCTGAAATTGCAATAAGCTTTGCTCCATACGAGGAGATATACGGAGAAAGTTTTTAGTCAAGCTAAACATTTTTTGAAAAGATTACCAGTGCACCTGTTGTGGAGACTAGCTGTAGGGTTCCCAAGGTGAGAGCCATCGTTATAAGCATGGAAATGTGTCTTAAATATGATTAGGGTAAATACGAGACCGATACACCAACAGTATATGTATTTTCTGTAACACACAGTGAAACAGGCAGGACAACCGTATGTTTACATCACTACGTCAAGAGGTGGAGTGGACTCACGCAAAGCATAAGAACTATGAACTCAGTTCTCAGCGCAGGGTACTCTTTTAACGCATTATAACGCATGAGCGCTGTAACATTATTAGTACAACCCCTTCGGTACGGTAATTATTTTGGATACATTTGAATTAAAATTCATGCTTTAAACTATGTTATAGAGTGAAACTAATGTGTGATGATTACCCAATTATAAATATACATTTTCATAATTAAAATATGATGGTGGCATCTGGAGTAGCCGTCAGGATATTTCGACACTCATACTGCTGCATGTATTTTCGTAGAGGTAATTGAGAATGTAGTGTTGCAGTGTGTATTATGTGAAACAATTGCAGGAATATAATAAAATACTCAATTCTAAAAAAATAATGTACTTTGGTGTCCATTTATCACAGTGTGATTGCATAAAATAAAAAGAGATCACATGCGAATCTCAGCTTAAAAATATGGTTATATTCCATTTTGATGAAAACGAAAACAATTTACGAACGAGTTGATTTAGTAATTTGATTATTCTTCGGTACAGTTGTAGTGTGAAAAATAACTTTGACAAACTATCTAAATAATTGGACCTATAAGAACTCCTGGAAGGAAAATTTTATTTGGATTGATACTCCTTGAAGCAGTTTTTTTGCTGCATTGCAGCAGAGATGAACTCCACATTGGGAACATTTGCTCAAAGGACGAGATGTGATGCTTTTTTTTAAACATTCTTCACAACGGTTCTTTGAGGCTGTAAATTCTGGCCAGCGAACTCCCGTGTTTCCAAGTCGAATAGATTCTGGTGTTGAGGAGTTGAACTTCCTTCGTTTAGCGAGTCAGGTCTCTTTCTTTCAGCATTTGTAAGCAAGCCACGGCCTACATATTTGTAGAAACTATACAGCGTCATTGGGCTCTCTTTGTTTTCTTCAGAGAAAGTAATGTAAGAATAACCTAGGACCATATCCAGCACGCCGAAGAATATTCTATGCAACCAATTCACATTTTTACGATCAGTACCATAAAGCTGGCGGAGCAGGTCATGTTCATCTACCCCTCCCATGTGTAGATCACAACCCTTTACAACTACTGGACATAAAACATTTTTCTTGGTACCACCTTCTTGTCTCCCTTGAACAGAGGTTACTTCAATTCCATGATAGTTAGATACCAAGTGAACTGATTTTGAATCTTTCCACTTGTATACCGTAATGACAGAAGGTGTAAAGCGGTAGTCGAACTGCCCTCTTTTCAAGCTTTTGTCATCCTTTAGCTGAGGAATATCCTTCCAGTTACTTCTTATTGTTCCACATGTCAAAATTTTCTTTGTCTTCAATTCTCCCATCAAGGGTAGTGACGAGAAATAGTTGTCCATGTAAACTTTATGGTTCTTGCTTTTTGTGACACTTAACAGAGAAAGAACAACATCGCCCCCCCAAGCCAAAGTCCTTTCTAGTATTCTCGTTGTAGCTCGATTCTTCTTTAACAGTATAGAGGATAAATTTGTAAATGTATCCATTGTCAATAGCAAGGCCCCACAGCTTGTACCCTCGCTTTAGACGATTCATGGAGTTGTATTGCTTTGTTGTTGATCTTCCCATGAAACGAATCATCGATTCATCTATGGAGAGATGTTCTTTTACATTGCGCAAATTCAGAAAGGCTTTGGTCATGTGTTCCAATAGAGGCCTTATTTTGAATAATTTATCTTTCTTTGTAGGATCAATTTTTGTATTGTCATTGACATGAAAGTTTGAGAGAATTGTTTGAAAACGATCTCTGCTCATCGCTTTGCATTTAGCGGCAACATTTACATCTTCATCAGAATTCCAGTAACATTTGTTGGTAGCAAGAGAATGGTATCCCATTATAAAATTGATGCCGAGAAACACTTTCAGTTCATTCACAGAAATACCAGCTGGCATTCCTTTTTGTACGTTTTTCAAGTTTGTTTCGAAATGGATCTTGTAGAATAAATTGTCATCATAAAAAAGCAAGAAAGTTTCTAGTGGACTAGAAGTCTCCGAAGAGTAAACAAATTCTGAAGAAGTGAACTCAGTGTCGGTTTCTGGCTCCGGCTTCATTCTCCACTTTCGTTTTGTTGGACGATTCAATCCTGTATCAAATGGTGCGTCTGTGGGAAAAATCTCCCACATGCTCGCGAGATGCACTTGTCAGTTGAGACCGTGGCGTGAAGTTGGGCGAGCCTCTTTGCTTCTTTCCGTTGTTTTCAGTCGTATTGCAGTCAATGGGAAGTAATGTCGGTGGAGTTCTTTAGTTTTTAGGTAGGATTTAAGGTGAGAGCTGGTCTGTTTCTGCATTGGAGTTGTGTCCTGCCGGTGTCATCCCTCTAATTTATCATCACAATACCTAAGTATCCTAAATTTCTTGCTGCTTCTGTGTTTCAACTATATTTACGTTTGCGTGCCTGGGTCTATTTTTCTATCATTGTTTATTTTTGGGTTTATTGAATCTCTTGAAGGTGTTCAGGGTGTTAAACAATAACACATTAAGCATTGAGCACTGAGCACTGAGCACTGAGCACTGAGCGCTGAGCGCTGAGCGCCGAGCGCCGAGCGCCGAGCGCCGAGCGCCGAGCGCCGAGCGCCGAGCGCCGAGCGCCGAGC
>JACJUY010009509.1:0-30369 GCA_014220935.1 Platorchestia sp. MABIK | reverse complement strand
GACACCACCGCACGACACCACCGCACGACACCACCGCACGACACCACCGCACGTCAGCACTGCACGTCAGCACCGCACGTCAGCACCGCACGTCAGCACCGCACGTCAGCACCGCACGTCAGCACCGCGTCAGTTGTCTAAACTGGCTTTTCAATATCTGCGCTCTATCGTGTAAACTTTGAACATCAGAACGGTCGGGATGAGTGCGGTGTCGAGTATGTGTGTACCAGCAGTAACATTCGCGGGTCCAGTGAGGTAAAACAAGTAAATGGAAAGAAATAATCATTTTGTGGTATTTGCTCATCACACTAAATTAGAGAAGCTACCCTAAGTGTGTGATTTTAAAACGAACAAACTTAGCTAAGGAACAAAAATGAAATGTTTGTACCGCATATAGAATTATTGATAATTCAGTAGACTAGAGAAAAAAATAAAGCACCAACTCATCGAATCACTACAAAAGCTATTCAAAATTAAGAAGCGGCACTTTCATTTAAAATTATTGCTAGTTAGTTTTTACTAAATCCTAGCAAGAATTAAAAGAAATCTTGCCCACTCTCCTTCTGACGGTGTGCTAAGTCGGTCGTCTTGCTCCCCTCAAGTGAATACACCTATTATATCATTGGAAATTAGCATTCCCATGGAGAAAATTTTGAGGTATCTTGCTCAGAGCTAGGTAGGCCTTCTTGTTGTTGAAATAGAAGTTTTTTGTTGAGAACCGTCTTTTTGTCGGTTCAATGCTGTCCTTGTTTTGAGCAACTGTTACTTTCTTCTTCAACTTTTGTTTTCACAATCTTCCTTCTCAACTTTCTCATTGCTCAGCTGTTTCTCCACTGTTTCTTTTCATTGCTCCTCACAACTGATAACACTCTCCTTGCGCATCGAGCTCATTGATTATAGGTCTGTATTTTGTTGATCTGTTCTAAATTGACATTTTTTCAAGAAACACTTAGAAATTGAGATCCCAAGTCGTCCAGGGTGTTGTTAACTCGCGATCAGACTAAAATTCTTATCTTTCAGTTTTTTTTTTAAATAACACAAGCAGCTTCGGGTGCATTGTCACGGGAGATAATCGCACAGAGCAATGCAGTTTACCTGTAATAAAAAAATACAAAGACTTGCTCACCAGTTTGGCTCTGATATTCCAAGGTGACATTTTACTTCAAGTGAGCGTTGACCGAACATCGGATGTTCAGCGGATTTTTGCCTGTCCGCACTCCTGCATCGCTGAACCCGCCTATCCTGGTCCCTCCAGCGCTGGGGTTGTGTCCGCTGCAGCGCTGGGGTTGTGTCTGCTGCAGCGCTGGGGTTATGTCCGGTGCAGCACTGGGGTTGTGTCTGGTGCAGCACTGGGGTTGTGTCCGGTGCAGCGCTGGGGTTGTGTCCGGTGCATCGCTGGGGTTGTGTCCGGTGCAGCGCTGGGGTTGTGTCCGGTGCAGCGCTGGGGTTGTGTCCGCTGCAGCGCTGGGGTTGTGTCCGCTGCAACGCTGGGGTTGTGTCCGCTGCAGCGCTGGGTTTGTGACCGCTGCAGCGCTGGGGTTGTGTCCGCTGCAGCGCTGGGTTTGTGACCGCTGCAGCGCTGGGGTTGCGTGACCGGCTGCCACTGAGCGCTGTGCTCCTGCATTGCCATGTTTGTTTTGCAGCTCTGCTTTCCCTTGCGATGTAATCACATTTGTATAATCGTTCACTACCTCAAATTATCGTTTTTGTCGCTGTTACTGACCTCGCCTGTCCCAAGCTGCTGCTGCTGCTGCTGCTGCTGCTTTTGTAGTAATGACTCGTAGGTATGATGTTTTTATCTCGCAGGTTTGCAGGGAAGTGTAAATTATTTTCCTCAACGTAAGATGATTTCTTTTTAGTAGTTGGTCAGTTTTGTGAATTTATGTAAAGCCTCATTTGTTCAAGGTTGCAAAGTAAACTGATTTTATTTACGTCTTTGAGGGTAGTTAGCTTTAACAATGTTGATGATCGTAACGAATCTTTACTCGTATGTCTCTACTCTGAACACGAACCAGAATATTTGTAAAGGCTGTCTGCTTCTCAGGTGCGTACAATAATTTATCGACTTGTACAGTATGAGGCTTGTTGGTTTTTAGTTTATCTATTCCTCTGTTCATAAATTGAGTCAGAACTAATTGAAGAAGAAGCTATGAAAACACAACGTCCGGGTAGACGTCTCTCATTGCAATCGATTTGTTTTTCTTTGTCTCCTCTCCTTATTCAGCTGATTTGTAAAATCGAGCGCGTTCGGTAACTCAATCTGCCTCGAGGGGAGATTCGATGTCATCTCGACATTTCATCGAACCCCATTTCCCCACCTGCCACCCAAGCTCTGTCCCTTCTTCATACACCGACCTCCACGCTGACCCAATTCTTTTTGAAAATTCTTTATTTAGGAACTTAATTTCAGTTAGATATGAACCAGTTCGCCTTAAATTAGCAAGTTTCTCACTATATTTATAGAATGAACGATACACTGTTGTTCTAGGGTGTTTTAATCACTATAGTATGTGATTAGAAAAACGTTGGCGTGGCGTCAACACCGCAGGTCAGCTTGGACTGAACGGTAGCGAATGGGTACTTCAGTTGAAGTATCCATTTCAAACTTATCCACTGATTTTATTTACCCTAAACTTTACCTCAGGGGGTGATTAAAAGAACAAGTCATTATAAATGAATGTTGTAACTCCGTAAGGTTGCACTGGTAGTCGATTTCTCGATATTTGTTCACAAGTGGTAACACATTTCAAGGAAGTTCCAGTGGTATCAGTTTTTAACCAATATTATGTAAGCTGCTAGACCAACGCTTGTTAGAGCTGCTGGAAGATTTGCAGAGGCTACATGAATCTGTTAGAGCCCCACGAGAACCCTTGTCTTCAGTATAAACGATTTCTGACAGATTTCAAGAGGTTGTACTTCTCCTTCCTTGACGCAACTTGTGGCCTGATTTCTCGGAACCATGAGACGGAGATACCGGGTTGCCTTGCTAGATGCACCCAACAACTTTAGGTAATATTATTGCCATGTGGTGCTCGCATAATTACTGCAACGATTTTCGTAATTAGTTAAAAAGAACCTGGAATTCAACGCACGCATTAGCGTTGTTCCTATCCAAGGCGGTGGAGCTAGCTCGCTTACGGTGCTAGTGTACCTAGCAAGAACGTTTGTTTCACCATTTTCCAGCTTTTGTTATCAGAAAGCACACATTCCTGATGAACGTACCATAGCAGGAAGAGCGAGCCTTACACCCGTGATAATAGTTTGATACGCGACTGCCGATTAGGGCTTATTACATTTTCAAATTTCTTACGAAAGATTCAATTTTTTTCCAGCAGTAAAGTCGTTTTTAAACTTAGCTGCTTACGACCTTACTTAACTAGACACCACTGGACGCACATGGGCACCAGCGGCATCGAACGTGTCAACGGACACAAATTTTTCCCAGCTCACATAATTTGGTTGCATCTTACTCATACGCCGCAAATCATGGACCTTTTATATGACATCTTTTACCACTAAATAACTTAGCATATGTCGAAATGAAGGAATGTGAAGACAATAGTTACATTGCTCCGTTTTTGCAGAGTTGAAATTGTGGCTCAAGTCACAGTATCAAGCAAGTGGACGAGCTTTAACGTCGTACACTAACTGGACTTGCAACTACCACGGGAAAAATTGCTCAAATAAAATAGAAAAGAGAGCTTTTGTTTTATTTTTAGTCACGAACTTCAACCCCAGCTTGCCAATTACGGTGTTCCGTTCCAGAAACTCACTCAGCTATACCTAATAAACACTACAACCTTCAAAAAGAAATATTTCGTGTAAAATTTCAAAAAGACTTGCATTCTGTGCTAGCATCGACCGCCACTAAATTGCTAGGCAAAGCGTTAGTTTTGCAAACTTTCCTAGAGAAGCGTACACTTGCTAAGTCAGCTCTGCCAGGGAATGTTGATAATCTATCAAAAAGATGCACTAGTGCTGCAGCGTGTCATTTGTTGCTGCACAATTCCACGGGCGACGTTGTTGTGCGTCCACATTGCTGTGATGTGGTCACCTGCAATTTGTTGGGCTGCCGGTGCGCCTGCAGTTTTGCATTTTATTTTTGTTCCTCGTTTTTGTAATCGTGTTGCCTGCATACCTAAACTTTTCTAATTCAAAAACGCATAGTGACCGATGTTCGTGAAATATCGTATCCCAGAGAACGATGTGAGGTCCCACGCTGAGGGCTAGGTAGGCTTACCTTTTGTTGAAATAGTACTGATTTTGTTTTGTTACGGGCAACTCTTTTCGGTTCACTGCTGTCGTTTTTTCAGTGCCTATCACGTTCTTTCAACTTTTAACTTGCTTCTTAAATTTCTCCGATTTATGTTTCAATGTACTCGGTGGGAGGACACGCCTTGGTGCCGCTCTCCCTTCTCTCTGGGGAGCGCTTTTCTTGTAGTTACTGAATTTTAAGCCGACTCATCTCCTGTCTTAAAATATGGCAGCATTTATGTATAAATTTGAAATAAATCGATTGCATTAGATATGTTTAGTTTATATGTCACATTTTTTCATCTGCTGTCCAGTTCTTTTTGCCATCGAGTTCAGTGCTCTTGGGTCTTGATAACTATTTAGAAGTTTTTTCAATCAGACTTGTCAATCATCCTCGAAAGTTTTTCTCGCGAACAATTTTCGTCTAGTGTATTCTAGGCTTATTGTCTTCGAAGTCCTTGACGCTCTCTGCAAATTGGGCATGTCGATAAATATATACTCAATGTGTGAAACTCAAGTTGGAAAAATCTTATGTTCCTTTTGCTTATTGGCTTTCCATGAACACCACGACTCTAATGGACAATTCTTTGAACCGGTGAATGCGTAAGATCCACGTCGTCGCATCCAAACCTTGATGACGGTTATTCAGGTTTGGAGAATCCGTAGTAGTGATTTTATCCTTCCAGCACATGACCATCATACGTATGTATAATTAGCATCAGGCGATCATCCCTTGCATCAGGCGACCATCCCCTGCATCAGGCGACCATTCCTTGCATCAGGCGACCATCCCTTGCATCAGGCGACCATCCCTTGCATCAGGCGACCATCCCTTGCATCAGGCGACCATCCCTTGCATCAGGCGACCATCCCTTGCATCATTTGGCCATTCCTAGCATCAGCTCCAGGCTATAAGCCTTGCTGCCCTGCTCTCCAAAATTTCGGATTTTTTCGTCGTTCTGAAGCCTCTTGAGACGATCGTTATCCATTTGCCTTGTGAAAAGTGGCCTAATATGGGATCCTATTACTGAAGACGTTGTGCCATGAAGCGTCAGTAAAGTTTTCCTTTGTTCCACGGAGCTCTTCTTTAATGGAATATTTCACGTTGTATTTTAACCCTTTTCATACTTCGAGAACACAGATTGCTTTTCAAGGGAGACCGATTTGAATGTGGCACTTGCTAAATATTTATTTTATGAATAATTATTTTAATTGCAATGATGTCTTCGAATTTGTTATTTAGTGTGAAAGATTTGAAACAATCTAGAATTATAAATCGTGAATTATTGAGTGAGTCCTGATAAGACCGTCGGATCGGCTTTGATAGCGATGCTCTACTGCACGAAATTCAGGCTTGCAAATCAGTCAACGTTTGTGTGTCGGTAATGACTGTCCTCCGGGGCTACCCTGATAGACATGATTAGTGGAACGGTCTCTCAAGAAAAAACATTTTAGTTTGCTAGGGCATATAATGGAACAAAATATGCTCCTATCATATAAAATTCTTCACACTATACATCATTAAATCGAAAAAATCGATCAGTTATAGAAAAAATATCAAATAACAAAACGGCAAAACTTTTCTCATGAACTGTTTAATTGACAATTGTATAAACTTCAAGAACCGAAACTTAGTTCTGTTTAGGCATTCCTCAACTATTGAATTCTTTAATTCTCCCCGGCACTACCCTTTCAATTTTGATAGTTTTCACGTCATTAATTCAGCTTTAATACTCTACATCGATTCCCTGTTGCATTAAGGTCTGGACTCTGAGATGGTCGCACCTAATACTCTAATTTTGTTATTCTACTGCTAATTCTTATCTAATTTAGAACTTTGCCTTTCGTCATTGTCTTGGTAAAGGTACAACGGCGACACAGGTTGAGCTTTCTTTGAGAATCCTTCAGGTTGTTGTTCGAAATATCAACCAATACTTTTTTTCCCCACAATTCTATCTACCTTCAAGTTTTCTAACCCCCGACGCAGTAAACCATACCCCATACTTAAAGCTTCCGCCTTTTGACTTCTCTGTTTCACTATTGGAATGGTGTTGTTTGGAGGATGTGTTTCACCAGATTTCTTGTATGCATGAGAGATGTGACGGTCAAAGAGATCGCGTTTAGTCTTATCTGACCATAAAACATGTTTCTAAATTACAACATATTTTTCCATGTAACATTTCGCGAATAGAATCCTTCTGAGATGCATTGGCTTCCTAAACGGTGATTTTCTTGCTCGACATGCCTGATCTCCTTTCTTCAGAACTCAACCAACTGCTCAGCTAGACACAGATGTTGGGGTCAGCTACACACACAGAATGTCCGTGAAGGCACAAGAACTGTTTTTAACAAGTATGACCATTTTCTTGTCCATCCTCTCAGAAAAGTTTTATTTCTTATTCATTCTCTCTCGAAGACACGACCGCTTCCTGCGTTCGTCTTGATTGCCGCTCTCACGGTTGACTAAGGAATATCAAATCTAGTGTAGATCTTGTTAAACTCGTCACATCCGACATGAGAATTTGTAATTTCATGTTTGAGTTCTGTGTTGTGCACAAATTCTAACGGGGAGACACTTGTAATCTTGAGTTGTAATTATAATCATGATGCTCAAATAATTTTGATGTTTCAAATAATAGTGATGTGCATCTTGTGAGGTAATTTGAAAGAGTCCGATGCTTATTAAATTATGTGACCTTCGGTGCAATATAGTTTGAGTAACTGAAGCGCTAGCAAAACCATGTTACTACTACTACTACTAAGGCGCTTGGCTATTAGAGGGCGGGCAGCTGAAACCCCCTGGGATTCAAGCTGCATTCCTAATCGAAATCCAAGCTAACTTTCTTCTAATTCCTTCGCAAAAGCGAAGGGGTCCACATTTGCTAGTAGCTAGCGACCACGAACAATAATAATAATAATTCATGTTTGAGCTGTGCACTGTTCTTCTGTCCTTCGCATATATTGTGCCCTCACAAAATCAGGTGTCAACCCTAAATTGGTGACTGCCGGTTAATCGGTAATATTTTTCACTTAAAAATTCAGTAAAAGTAACGTAAAATGTTGCTTAACACGATATATGCTCAGGAAAAATCTGATAGTTCTTTATATTGACAAAATTGAAAGTCATGACTGAACGTAATAATATTTATTGCCGCAATGCATTTTTCTTTCTATAATAAAATGTCTACGCGTCTCGCTTGAGAATTGAAATAGTATGATTTACGGTGTATTAATCTGCTGATACTCTTCAGGGGGAAATAACTATTGTATCTATGGGAATCATCGCTCCCAGGGGGATTATGTGAGGTACCAAGCTAAATGTTAGGTCGGCTTTCCTTTTGTTGAAATTGAATAGGTTTTTTGTTTTGTTATGGACCATCTCTTTTCGGTTCACTGTTGTCCTGGTTTTCAGCGCCCACTACTTTCTCCTTCAACTTTTCTCTTGTTTCATCAATTTATTTTCTAGATTACTGTTTCTATGCACCTTGTGCATTGATACCGCGTTCCCTCAACTCCATACTAAATGGTGCCTTCATCCTTCCTCTCTTTGAACACCTTTGTCGTGGTAAAGGGAGGCTAAAACTTTCAAATAATCAATCAATCTCTTGATAGTCATTTGCTGATTTTTTCCATGCTGTCCCAATAATCATGCCGATCACTAGATGTTTTGGCTGCCAGGCTCAGGTGTTGAGGCACGTCTCAAATGCTGCTGAATTACGACGTGAGCACGCTTCCGGAAATTTATCAGCGACATCAAAAAAGTTTGGTTGTGCAAGTAATTTTGATGCCATGCTTAGTTTGTTCACGCTTTAAAGGTTTTGGCTCGCGTATCGAGCGAATGGCTTCTAGCAAAATGTGTCGGATGTTATTTCATAATATTCTAGTCTTTTTTGAATTTCCTTTTTTTTTTCGGGAGACTGACATGTAGAACAGAGCGCTTCTCGTGAGACTACCTCAATTAATACCCACTGCAATCTGTTTGAATCGTCGATCTCATTAGTTATTACTTCTTCACATGTCATTTTATGCCTCCGGCAGTGAAAATTGGGCCCCGATATATTTGAATCTTTTGATCTAAGTGCGTACGAAAGCCAATGCCCTTTCATCATTTTTTTGGACATGGTCTGTGATTTGGCATGGCTGCTCATCGTTGTGATATTTTCTTGTTATGCTAGGATGCTGCAAATTCAAAATATTTATTTTTAATTTAAGCTCGAATCATTCATTCGTTATTTGTGATACTAATTGTTTCACTAGTCTACATCAGTGACTTATGATTTTTACAAAAAGATTTAGTTGAAGTATTGCAACTTTTCGTTACTGCTGAACATGAAAATTTTTTCCTCTTGTTCTAGTAATGTTAGTCGCACAAGTAAGTGCTCAGAGATACGTTCGTTTAGCATCACGACAACAATGATATCGCGCCGATTCTACTTTCAATAATTCTCTGACCCTCGGATCCTTGTTTATTCAACAAGAGAACAAGGCACGCGTGTGCTTCTAGTCTCGGTGTCAGAACGCCTGTTATTTCAAGCCTTTGAATCACCAGTTTGCCTTTCACATTCAGGTGAGAACCGGGGATTGAAGTTCGTTTGATCGTCATCAGCAAAGTGATTCTTGATAGAAAATTCTCTAGTTTCATAAATCTTCCCTCACTTTTCTGCGCATCTCAGGTGAGTCATTTGATGTCGTTTGAAGCATTTTAACGGGTTCTATTTTTTCGGTGGAGTTTCAAAAACGTTGTAGATTTTCATTGACGCTGCAGATTTTCATTGAAAACACAGAAAGGTCTCAGCTGTGTAAGGCAAATATTTATTCACCCCTCAGGCCGATCCAACTATTGTATATACGAGAATAAGTGCTCTCCGGAGGAAAATGTGAGGTTTCGAATTATTGATGGTTGGGATGGTCTTGTTTTTATTAAGATAGAATCTTTTTTTTTCGTCATGAACCATCGTTCTCTTTTTCTATTTAATACCTATTACTTTCTTCCTTAGTTTTTATTTTGTGTTATAAATTTCTTTCCTTTCAAACTTGTTGTTTCTATGCGTGAGATGTGGGGGACACACTCTCTTGAGAACACATTGGGTTAGGGAGGCCTAAACTAGCTTGCACTATGTCTTCTCTAAGATATCAAGGTACTGACGAATTTTGAAATGTTTTCCTGCTTTGCTCCGCAGTTTACCGATTTTCACAGTGATAAAGTATTTGAATGTGTTTTTTCAGGGCCAATTTTCTTGTTTCATTTGTTAATATCTTTAACCATGAAATCTCTTCCGAATTTTTAGAAGACATTTATAACAGGTTTGCGATTAAACATATATATCTTGCTCATGCACCGTATTCAATTTATTTCCAGGTGTTACGTTGTTTCCACATAAATTTAGATGCAAACCTTAAAATTTAATTTTGGCGCCAGAATTTTTTTGGCTTGTTGATGGATGAAGTTTGTAAGCGAAATACTCAAGTAAACGATTATGATTACCCGAGCTACGTGCATCCATGTAAGAACGGTAATTTCCCAAAGCCTAAGTATGCAATTTTTTGCAAAAGATTCGTAACTTTGTGTCTCATCCGAGGACATTTTTTCCAATTCACATGTGGGCAAAATCGATAACACTTTTATGAAACCCCAGATCAGACCCATTGGTGTTTTTTTCTAGTTCACATCTAAGCAATATTGATAAAATATCTTTTGAAACCCCGTGTCATATCCGAGGGCTTTTTTCTAATTCTCACTTGTGCAATAATGACGAAACAGTTCGTGGAACCCAAGCCAAATCCGTGGTGTATCTGTGCCGCTCATGCACCGCCCAGGGATCTGTTCGACCGGCCCAGAGGCGCAACCTCAGAAGAAACGCGCCATTAGGCAACAGCGGCTGCAATGTAGAGCACCGTGTGCCGTCCCTGCTCACCGCTCAGTAAAAATCTGGCCGATATAAAGACCTATTCTTTGCTTACTCAAGTCTTTACCAGTCACGCATCGTTAGGTGGCAGCCTTTCCACGCCAAAATTTGCTTCTTGCTCATCAAGTTGTCGTTATTATGTGAAGGCTTTTACCCGGCTCGCTCAGTGGCTGTGATTGTGTTGTGTCATTGTGGCGCTCATCATTTAGGGATGCCCTTTTGCATCGTTGTTTTCATCTGGCCCAGATATCATTAGGTGGCAGGGGCGCAGCGGTGGACTCTTTCATCTTGGGCATGTTGGCCGCTCTTGAGGTAGCTATGCTCGGTGGCAGAAGTTTTCATAAGGATCGTTGGTGCAAGCAATTCGCATTTACAGGCGCTCATGAATGATTGTTGATGGCACGACCAATGCGTGTCACACGGATCTGTAGGCGATGCTTTAAAAGTTTTAAGTCTTATGTTCGCCTCACTCGTAGTTTTAGGCCAGAATAACTTCAATAATATCTAACCATGTTTTATACATTTATGGTTGCTTTTCACTGGGAAATTTTTAAGTCCTTTTCACAATTCAGTACCTCTTCGGAAACATCCTGTAACTGTTGGTACAAAACAGTTTTGCTGGTTGGTAAGATTGTACGTTTGCTAAATCGATTTCTTCTAACGTTTTTGAAACCATTAAGACTGCGGAGAAATTTAATAACCTTCTCCAAAAATAAAAAGTGTACAAGATAGATTCTAGATTTTTATTTAATATTTTCATAACTTCAAGATTTATTTACTCGCCTGCTTAGCTAAATTGGAGTTCTGCATGAAAGCAGTATTCATGTATTCCACGCTGCTGCAGATATGTTTTCGATGTATCCAGCAACCCGTTACTCTTTCGGGGGAAACAACTACTGTATTTATAGGAATTAGGGCTCCTAAAAAAATTTGAGGTCCCGAACTGAGGGTGAGGTAGGCTTTTATTTTTGGAGATAAAAAAAGGAAAGGTCAATTTCGGGTTTAATGCGCTCACGGAAATTAAGAATTCTGTTCCAAAGAAGCACTGAAGGAACACATTTAAAAACGTTTTACACGAATGACATTCTGCTCGCTGAAGCGTTATTTTTGAGATATAACAATAATTACGTTCAGATAGGAATAACATTAAATGGCCGGTTGCTTAGTCGCCGCATTGTTGGGTCACGCCCACTTTTCTGGCGAGACACGCCCACTTCTTGGCGCGAAAATGACAGCCCCGGTTTGGGTAAGTTCAGGTAAGCTATTTTAGGTTGATTTATATTATTTTAGGTTAGTTTATTTAACTAGCCTAACATAACATTCTCTAACCTCACCCATCGTTACGTTAATACCGTATTACAGCATATATACGTGTCCGTTCCTTCACTTTTATATACGACGTTCTTATAACTTCAAAATTGAATAACTCGAAAATAACGCATCGGCGAGCAAAATGTCATTTGTGTAAAACGTTCTTTTATGTGTTCCTTTAGTGATTCTTTGGAACGGAATTTTTAATTTCCGTGAGCGCATTAAACCCGATATATTGACCAAAGATATTTCCACAGTGTTGCGGACCATCTTTTTTGGTTCACTCGTGTCCTGTTTCTCAGTACTTTCTACTTTCTTCTTCAACTTTCTTTTGATTAATAAACCTTTCATAGCTACCAGTTTTTATCCGCAAGGATTGTTGAGTGAAAGCACCATGTGCATGAATTCCCAACTTTTTCAGCGCTATATTATATGGTGCCTCCTTCCTTCTTCTCTTTGGATCATCTTCGTTGTCTTTAGGGAGGCTTAAACTAACTTACCTGATCTAACAGCAGGATGCCAATGTGGTTTACGTACCTTTGTCTAAAAAGTCCGCGGATATTGCTGCCAACATTTAAGTATCTAATAGTATTTTGCTGTTCTATTCGTACTGGTGAACTCCCGAAACCTTGCATTTATTAACTTATCGTTAACATTGGGATGTCCGTAACCGAATAATAAATTGCTCTCTCAGATTGGGTAGCTGTTTGTGTTTCATAGAGATGGACGATTGTACTCATTTATTTTGGCCTCTCAAGTCCCTTTGATTTATTTGCAAATTGTTTGAAATTGCTCAGCTGAAGTAAGACCGTGAGCCATTTCGGGAAAAGGTGTAGTGGGTTGATAATTTAATAAAAAGAGTTCAAATCAGCATTACCTTCTTAATTGGCCGAAATTAGCAGCGTGAACACGACACTTCTGCAAAATTAAACGCTGTCAATTTTTTCTCGATTTTTAATGAGAATATATTGTTATTCGGTTCCCACTACGCTATTAAATACGTTAACGTTGTTCTAATATTTTTTTAATGGATGGAATATATGTTTATTAATCTCTCCCCTGCGCCTGTTTTATTGATAATCCTCCCACGAGAGACCGTATATGCTCCAGCCAAAGCGAAAACGCTAAAAAATTTTTTTTATTTTTCAGAACATTTTCATGAATTTAATTTCTGTTCTCTACCCAGAGCCAGGTCATTCATTTGGCTTTCATCACTGGAGTATTGGGATTTTACGTCACCATCTTACTTTGTTTTCTTAATTTTTTATGTATTTTCGGGTTTCATTCATCGGTTGATTCAAGGAATGTGAGCGAAGCTTTCGCCTCTGCCACTAGACACAATCATTACCAGCCCTTCATTTATTTTGTGACCTAAGAGAAGAAGTTTGCAAAGAAACGCTGCCATTCTCCTACTTTTGGCCTACTCAAAGTGCTTGATTGATGGGCGCATTTAGGAAGATAGGCGGCGCGTTGATTACTCGTCGATATTGAATTTATCTGTGTGGGACTTTGAGGGCACTTCCTTCATAGCCTTGCCATGAAGGCTGGAGCACGTCCTCAGTTATTTTTGTGTGCAATATCAAGAGCACGGCTACTGGCCTCTCATAAAGCCGGTCTCAGCTGGCAGGCGCAGTGACTCAGCCGCACTCTTGTTCTCTAGCTGAGTTTGTCACGGAGACCTTGGTGCTGATGCCGGTGATGGTATTGGTGGTGTTACTGGATCGTGGTGCTTATGCCAGTCTTGGTATTGGTAGTGTTACAGTTACGTGGGGCTTATGTCGGTCTTGGTATTAGTGGCATTCTTAGTACCTGGTGCTTATGCCGGTCTTGGTTTTGGTGGTGTTACTGGTTCGTGGTGCTTCTGCCTGTCGTGGAATTAGTGGCATTCTTGGTACGTGGTGCTTATGCCGGTGGTGGTATTAGCGGCATTCTTGGTACGTGGTGCTTATGCCGGTGGTGGCATTAGTTGTGTTACTGGTACGTGGTTCTTATGCTACTGATGGTATTAGTAGCATTCTTGGTACAAGGTTCTCATGATGGTGATGGTAGTAGTAGTGTTTCTGGTACCATGGTGTTAATGTACTGACGCTGACAGCAGTCGTACTGATAAGACGAACACCACCATGCAGTGTTGCATGATGGTGTTGGAGTGAGGCGAGAGCAGGGCTTTTGATGCTCCAGGTTTGTCAACTGGTGAGTGCACAAAATATTGTCTCGTTCCTTGTGTTGCTGTGGTGAAGCGCAAAATCTGTAAATCTGTTTATTTTATTTTTGTTTCGAGTGTAGACTTCGGCTCACTCATTTGAGTTTACAAGTACTGTTTTCATATTTACGTTTTCAGTTTTTAGCGCTCTTTAACTACAAACACTCTTTAAAAACTCTGAACATTTTGTCCTCCTGCGAGGTTTCCTGTTAGCCACCATCCGCAACTTGCTCTCAATTTTTTTAATTAGAACGTAAGAGAAAATTCAACACCCTGTATTCAATAGCTAGATGCAGAATTGAACACCCAGCTTCCAGTAATAACATCGGAGAAAGTTCGCCTTTACTTTTCCAATAAGTCTAAACAAAGGTAGAAATTCATGGTCTTCATTATCCAATAGACATTCATTATTATTGTAAACGTACGTATAAAATAATAAATGTATAATAACTTTAGGTGAACTAAATATTCTGAATGTCTTACTCCCGACGGTTTTATTACGGAAATGATCTGTTAAAAATATTTATAAAGCAAAGAAAGTTTCTATTGTTTCGTCCCTTTCAAGGGGATACAATTATTGCATCTACGGGGATTAGCACTTCCAGGGGTAAAATGTAAGAACTCGAGTTATGAGTTAGATAGGTTTTCTAGTTGTTGAAATAAAATGTTTTTTGTTTTGTTATGGACAATTTTCCGGTTCACTGCTGTTGTTTTTCAGCGCCTCCAACTTTCTTTTTGAACTTTATCTTGTTTCGTCACCTTGCTTCGCAACTTACTGTTTCTATGCAGTCGGAATCCTGTGCAGGAACACACCTTGTGCTTAGATTTCGCGTTCCTTTAACTTCATACTAAATGGTACCTTCATTTTTTGTCTTTGAACATCTTTGTTATGGTAAATGAGGCTGAAACTAACCTATAATCAATCAATCCGATTGTTTCTTCGGCAAGATTTTTTATGGAAATGCTCTTTTTCAAATTAGAAAGCTTTCTTCATTTAAAGTTCTATTGTGCATAAATTTAAACGTAAACGATTAGTTACATGAACGACCTGACCATCCTTTTCTTGATATATTTGATTTGTTACGCTCTTTTGCCATCAGTTAAATTGTGTTCGCTTTTTTCTCTTAATTTTGATATTATGTTTTCACCAACATTTTACCCCAATTTATCTCATTTTAATCAAACTTCATTCCATGTATTTGAAAAACAAGTAGCCGTACGTTGTATTAACCAGAGGAAATGTTGGTGCAAGTTTTCCAATGGTAACCGCGGTCTTTAATCCCCTGATTGCAGTTGGGATTGGTAACATGTGTTCGCTCGTTTCAACTTGCGAGTGGAAAAATGCGCGTAAAGCTTTTAATATTAAAATTTTTTATAAAATGCCAATATATCACAGAGAAAGAACGAGCGATTTTATCGCTCACTGTTCATTACGGGAGCGGTTTCATATGCTAACGAGAACTGCCGCATCGAGCGGGCTGCAGTTTTACGCTGCATGAATCACAAATATGAGAAGATATTAAGTGACTGAGCTGCTCATCATACAGTGCACGATGTAGGCTTGTTCTTTGTTTCTTTCACCGGGAAATTAAACGGAGAATGTGTAATTTCATGCGATGAGCAATTATCTCGATGCACTAGCAATTGTATTGCAAGAGTTTGCTATCAAAATGATCCCGATATTGCTAGGGCTTTCAAATTGCTGGCAGCAATTATCGTTTTCATTCAGAATAGATATCAGTAATGAGTGAATGTTGCACGCAAATGTCTCGATGAATTTTGCACTTTTTATCACAATTAAAAAATTATAAAGCATATTAATTTAGAAGTTTGATGCTATAATTAATAGCACATCATTTATACGCGATCGTATTCTTGATACCTAATGAAGAAGAGGCTGCCACTCTTCGGTCATGAGCATCATCGGAGGCGATTTAACTAATGAGAAAAACTGCCTTCTGGTCGTTTTTTATAACGACCATTTACCGTGCAACTTTTCCTACTCACGTTTACCAAAGTTTCGTGCTAGCAACTTTTTATTCCAGATTGTTTTATTCTGCGTGTTGTCTTCATTCTCTCATTTTTGCGGAAATGTTCATCTTGTCAATTTTCTGAGTACCATCAGGCGCTGTACTCTAGACTTTGCTCGCTAATGATAGAAGAGCTGATGATAGAGTTAGTCGTTAGGGAGAATGTGTGCCTAATTTGCAATGGAGTTCTTTATACACAACTGAATCTTCAACATTGTTGGTTCTTTTTTAAGTTTTATTGTTCGTACGATGCCGAACTATCCCGCGCATAAAAAAAAAGAAAACTCTGCTATGACAAGAACAAATGAAATTTTGCATTTAAATCTCAGTAGTTGGGCGTGAAGACGATCTGTCAAAAAGCGTAAGCTATTAAAATTTAAACATCGTCTAAACTTCTTAGGATGCATAGCATAGGGATTGAGTTTGTGTTAGTCAGATTTGTCTATCCCATTCGTAGGGACATGGTGCCTCCAGTGGGATATTGTTGGCTTACTTCAGCTGTAGATAAGCCTTTTGAACTTTATCTTTCGAACCAATTTTCATTTTTCAGTTTACAAATATTTTTTGCTGCCTATTTTGTCTTTTCTTCCTCTTTCTTCCTAACTTGCTGTTTTATGCGCTTGGCGCCCTGTGTGGGAACACGCCTTGTGCGGAGATTCCCTATTCTGTACAGAACACACTAAAATGGTCCTTTCTCTTCGTCCTCTTGATCGCCTTTGTTGTGACCAGGCAGTCTGAAACGAAATAATTTAACAAAAATTTTAAGTCAATATTTTACTGGGAGGTGAATTGAAGCCTTGCTGAAGCTTTTACTCCAGTACTTTTAAATTTTTAAACTAAAATGTTCATGTAAACTGCATTCAAATTTCATTTTTTCGCCTCGTAGCTAATTTTTAATTGGGCTAAAGCAACCCCACGCCGATAAATGACTGTTAAATTTTAGTGATGGCTCTGAGTTCCTTGGTAAAAAACTCGACTTCTCCATAAAATCAGCCCTTTTTTAAAAATGTCTGTGTTCAACTCTTTGTTTTCACTGCACAGCGTCCGTTAACAACGCAGTCATCTTTCTAAAACAAAAATATTTGGGATCAATTTAGTGAGTTACAAAACGACACGGCTTGAAAAGAGACGTCCATGGTGATCAGTTCCTTTCAATAAGTTTTTATATAACGAACGCTGCCAAGTGAGAGTACTTACACTGGCTACCCAGCTTTTATAAACTATTGGTAATGGTCTTTAACAAAATTGCTCTGTTCACTTGATCCTCGCAGCACTATTGTTGTTTGTTTTTAGTAATATCAGCTGCCTTTCAAACTCAGGTAATCTTTCCATAAAATCTGTTTTTCTTTTGTTTGAAAATTTCCATCGATGATTATTGTATGGTGACTATTTTTTGAAAAAGTGCTGCAATTGCTTAAGATTGATGAAAATTAAGATTCACTTACTTTAAGTCAAGATTGTGCGCTTGCAACTTACCAATCTATACTATCAACGTGAGAATTACGATACTTCTTTTGGATTATAAACATATTTAACTCCAAAAATTATTTGAAGTACTTTACTGACGAATGAAACCTTTCATTCTGTCCTCATTGCATCAATTAATAGTTCTAAACCGGCTGTGTTTATTTCGCGAAAGTTTTTCCACTTGGCTTTCGTATGATTTCCCAGTTTTATAACTTCAATTTGATCGGTCCTTCCGAAAATGAAGTTTTGTCGGCCCCTTTACATTAATTGAATATCATCGTAAACATGACTAAAACGTGTACTAAGGAGAACTACAATTTGTATAAAGTAAAGCAACCGCCCGGTGTTGATTCAACGCGAAAATAACAGCATCGATAACCGTAAACATCTCTACTTCGTCACTCAACGCCCTGTCTCTGTTATGAGAGGTGTTGCACTGCCACGCCGGCGCTGCACTGCCACGCCGGCGCTGCACTGCCACGCCGGCGCTGCACTGCCACGCCGGCGCTGCACTGCCACGCCGGCGCTGCACTGCCACGCCGGCGCTGCACTGCCACGCCGGCGCTGCACTGCCACGCCGGTGCTGCACTGCCACGCCGGTGCTGCACTGCCACGCCGGTGTTGCACTGCCACACCGGTGCTGCACTGCCACGCCGGTGCTGCACTGCCACGCCGGTGTCGCACTGCCACGCCGGTGTCGCACTGCCACGCCGGTGTCGCACTGCCACGCCGGTGTTGCACTGCCACGCCGGTGTTGCACTGCCACGCCGGTGCTGCACTGCCACGCCGTTGCTGCACTGCCACGCTACAGCCTGAGTTGCAGAGGCTACAACCCAATCACGTCGTAGCTCATTCTGTTTCATTTTTAGCTTGAAGTTCCGAAATTCTAAAGACGCTTTCGGATTTTCAACGGAATGACCCTGAGTTGAAATTGAGTGCGACTCTAAATGTATATATATATCGTTTTGTTATCGAATCATTGCTGTAAATTCTTCTAAAAAAAATTAAAAGTGACGGAAAGGTCTTCCTTATTGGTCGATGTAAATACGCCACATGAATTGTCCTGTTTCCTGTCGACTGCTCATACTTTTTAAATTCTTCTTGAAAGAACGCAGATATGAAAATAATCATCAAAGAGGCTAGTCTGCCAGCAGTCTTCTAACTCCTCTGACACCAAGATTTTCAAACTGCCAAGTGTAGCTTTGGTGATGGGAGCGATCTCGGCACGAGTGTGTCTGGGATGTGCGTCTAGACTTTAATACGGTTGTTGTGCGCCATCGTGGACAGTCATAGACTTGATGTTTTTATCTCTTAACTTTATCAAAATCTTCTAGGTTTGGTCAACGCCAAAAACAATTTAATAAAGTGATACTTCTGTACTGCAGCAACACTGAATTAACCCAACACAAAGGTTAATTTATCGAGCCGACAAGTTGGGTGCGCAGAGCTTTCTGTGGGCTGCACTCATTGCGCGTGTAGAAATTCCTCCTTTTGTAAATAACCGAATGACATTACGTATTTTATTACCTTGATGTCGGTAGTAAATTGTCTGGCTCATGTGAAGATATAATAACCTCCTTAACGGATTTATTTTTTGAACTTTAATTTCAAAGCGTTGGCTGCGATGGGTTAGGATAATGTTCACTATTCAATTCAAATTTATATTCAAAAGCTATTAGAAATTTTAAAAATACCAAACATTAACTGGGTTCATTAAATATCATTAATTTAAAAGATTGGTAAAACTTTTTCAAACAACCTGCCGATGGATCGTATCGTGGTCAACGTGGTAAGTTTGAGTTAGGTCTGTTTTTACTTCAACTATTGTTTTTTGAGTTTTTTGATTCAAAGTGAAATTTAAAATCTCAATTACTAATACCTAATCCGAACAATTATAGTTTGTACGAAGAAAAATTAGCAGCCTTCATTGCTCGAGCGTGAGATATCTCCTGCCAAGTCTGTTTTTTTAAAATTAAGAATGAGATTTGTCGGGTCAGTCCGTTGGCTGTAGGGTAAATTTGATTGCATCTTATGCTTTCGCAGACATCAAGTAATAACCATTAATTCGAGACCTAGCCTGTATTCAAATTTTTTTTTTCACGTTCTTTATAGGAATATAAAAATCAAATCTAAGTACGTTAGCTGTATTAGGCGTAGGTATTAAGATAAAATGACTGCAAGATCAGAAGAAACGCTTCGCGCAGGCTTCGGAACTAAGGGGTAACAACTGAATTTCAAAGGTACTGGGTTGTGTTTTCTTTGTTTAAACTTCGAATTACGTTTTGTTCGCGGGAGTAGAGCTTCAATTGCAAAACTTTTAGCAGAACGTGTCACATTTTGGTTCTTGATCACTATGGTACGTAGATGTAGGTTATTTTAAATAATATTGCGGAGTTGGAGCTACAGATGCACGAATGCGCCTTCCTTCACCGTAGGAAGCCGGATAGCTGCTTTGCGCCTGCACATTATTGGCAAATTTCATCTCTTCGAAATTTGTCGTAAAATTCCAATCGTCAGAAGAATATTCTAACCGAACAGGCATTTTCGATTATCGGGTTACAATATTTTTCCATTTTTATGGCATGAGAGATGTAATTCCCCCTCAAAATATTTCAGAATTCTCACTAATTGAGTAATATTTTTCAGTTCCCTTCTTTTGAATGATTGATTGCCACCATGGCTGATCCTAGTTCTCTCAAAAATGTTCTATTTCTGTCGTGGTTATTGAACGTGAGGCTTTATTGGGGCCATCCATTTGTCGAGAATAAAATTCGAGATTCGGCTCCTGCCATCCTTTACGCTGGTCCGGGTACTGCTGGGGGATGTGCAGCGGCCGTTCGAAATGGCAAAAGAATTGCACTGCGTCGCCAAAAGTTGTCAATTGGATTTGATAGCCTTGAAAAGGCAATTAGAACTGTCAAGTGATTAAGTCATGCTGTCGACCAGACGTGCCTGGAGTTCCTCTTCAGACAACACGCTTTTGAACGACTACTTGGGGCAGTTTTTGGTGTTTGTTTTGTGAGAGTACCAGGCTTTCGACAGCACTTGAATGCAATCGAAGTTCATACGGAACAGTGCTCAGAAAGCCGGCACTTATGCACTTCAAATGGCTGAAGTCCTCACTCTGACCATTCGCATTGAGTAAAGCCTACGTTGCTCAAGGTTTACGTTTCAGTCATTCATTCAAGTCGAAGGTCGGCATCAGAGAATCGCATGGAACAAAACAGTTTATGATTGAATGCAAAACGTGCGCAAAGAATTAAGGTCGACTGCTTTGAAAATTCGACTTGTACGTTCTTCGTGTTGGCCACGTAGTATTTTTCCTACCTACAGCATAACTTGGAAAATGACACAAACGGCGTTTGATAGATTCATCTTGTTCGCTCGTTTGACATGTATTTTCTGCAACGCTTGTCCGACAGCGTAGCAATTAGACAGCATTCTTAAATACTAAATAATCTGTTTGCTCTAATCTGAGTAGAAACATCCAGGATGTTTCTAATACTCAAATGACACAAAATTAAGCAAAATTATATCTCTTGAATTATTTGAAACGTATTGAGTTTGCTTACGACCGAATTTAGTCTTTTTCTGCTATTTTTAAGTACACTGGGTAGGTAAATTATCCTTTAGTTATGAAATGCATTGTTTTTACAGTACCCCTCAGGGGGATACAACTGTTGTATCTATGGGAATTTGCGCTCCCAGGGGGACTATGTGAAGGCCCGAGCTAAAGGTAAGCTTCCTTTTTGTTGAAATAGAATAGGTTTTTGTTTTGTTACGGACCATCTTTTTTCGATTCACTGCTGTCCTGTTTTTTCAGCGCCTACTACTTTCTTCTTCAATTTTGATCTTGTTTCATGAACTTCTTTATCATCTTACTGTTTCTATGCCCTTTCTGCATAGATTCCACGTTCCCTTAACTCCATACTAAATGGTGCCTTCTTTCTTCCTCTCTCTGGATCTCATTTATTGAGGATAGGGAGGCTTAAACTAACTAATAATCTAGTCTGTTTTTACAGTATGTAACTCAAGAAATGACGAGCAATAACTCAATAATCTGAAAGGTGTGTCAGGCTGGAACGCTATAGGAAATTAGGGTCATCGATTAGACAATGACATGCTAAGACTCATGAATTTCAGAGGGACACTTCCGGGCGGGAATTTATTGGCATACTTGTCGTAAGTTGAGACTACATTTTCATTGGTGTAGCGGGACGGCTTTAAATCAGAGACTGTGACGGCCATGTTCTTCGTGGCGATAGAGCGTTGGCTCCAAATTGATCTTGCGTTCATCTTTTTAACTTTCAAAGACTTTCTTCGACATGACGTTGCCTGGAATACTTTATACGTAGGTCCGTCATTTGAATTGGTACTGTAAACTTGGGCTAAATATTTCAAACTCATCCGAATTACACAAGTCCAAATTTACTTGAATGCATAACATTAGAACTTGTAGTTTACTTTCCCATTGCATAGTGCAGTGATGTACAGTGTCACAAGTTGTAAAATTCATTTGTTTCTTTTCTCTGCTTCTGTTAAAGGCGCTTACTCAGCTTATCGAGGTTGTCTTTCAAGAATATAGTTACAGTAATATGAACGGGATGAGCATTGTGCTCCTGTTTCTCTCTTGAAGAGAGCAACGCACATTCACACACGTAATATAATAGAAAATAAATATTCAACAATCTTGAAATTATTTATATACCGTGTTTTCAACCAATTCAAAATTATTCTTCCATCTGACCTCTAATATTATTTGAATACTGTTCATTTCTTCCCGTTTATAGGTGAAAAAACTCCTGACTTAAAAATTCGCAGCCTGCTTGCTGGTCAATGTTACAGTAATGAGGTGACTTCTGCAGTTGTGGCGATACTCTGCAGGTTATAGTTAGTTGCTTTTTCGTTTCTTCATTGGAGGGTCGATCCGAGGTGTTTACCCGGCTCCTCGATTAGATTTGAATTTTCAAAAACTGTTGTTTTTCGACTGAATTCAAGTTTGGCGAATGACCTGGCATTTCCAGTTTACCGACACTGTTTTCAGTTTGCTACTTGTCCAAAGTTTTTATCTATATGATAATTTAACAGCCAGTACATTTTTCTATCATGGTCACCTAACTGCTCGAAACTTAATGCCGAGCTCATAGTGTGTGTTAGGCTACAAATGGCCTCTGATAACTGCATCCTCGAAACTGTGCTACAATGAATGCTTTTGAACGTTCAAGACTTGGAAAGCTAAAATTTACGTTTGTTTATCTACCATCAATAAATTTAAAGAAATTTAAACCATTCGTGTCACAACTGTTTTCGGGTCCGTGTTAAGTGTATATGAAGAAAGATCCACTTTTGTTAAGCAAGTGTATATAGCGAGTGCATCAATTTCTCGGAAGCATATTAAATAAACAAAATGGTGTGTAGATGTTGGCTTCCTTCCTCTGTAGTCGAAGTGTCGAACACCCACATAACTAGCAATCATACATGCCATCAGTTGCGTTTTACTGAAGGCTGTCGTTGAGGTGGCCTCATGTCTCGTTGAGGGAATCTCGTGTGCTCAGGATCTGCTTCCATCGCCCTCTCGTCGAGATGCCTCACGCGTCCTGCACACAACTCCCTGCCTGGACCCGTACAAGCCAACGTCAATCTTGAGTTCCCATGCCTTTCAGACCCTCTTTGGTCGTCAACGAGTCTGGCAAAAGATGGGAAATCTAATTTCCGACTTGAACCACTCTAGTCTAAAGCCCGTCATCAGCTTGGTTTTCCTAAAAATATGTGTCTAAGAACGTCATAAAACTGAGGATTCGTGGCAGTTCAAAATATATCTATTTATCACTCAACTGAGTGATAATTATTATGAGGGTTTATCCCTTAATCAGCTACTACGACATTACCTAAAAACTTTATCGAAAAATTCAAAAGGTAGGAACTATCATTCTGGAAGATTCAGTACAGAGTACTATATGGTCTATGAATATTTTTTGGATTTTTTAATGTCTTGCTACTGATGTAAGATTATGGGCATTGATGGATCGGGAAATGTAAATTAGAGTAATGATTTGTCGCTTGAAAAAGCAAGAATGCTTTATTAAAAATTTCTATGTAATTCAAAGTACTTTGTGTAAAAACGTGAAACTAAATCAGTAGAAGTAAATGATAAGGCGACAAACGAATGAAATATTTAGCTAGACGAGCATGCATCATCAACTCCTAGCCCAGAGGAGAAGGTAGCAGCGGCTTGAGCACATGGAGCGCCACAGAGCAGATCGCAGACCTCCCGCACGTGTACATGGCTCCAAAATTTGTGGATGAGCTTCACTTTTTACCTTCGAATTCGTTTCGTTTGAGAGCCAGCTCCTTTGATTCAGTCATTTTGATTTTTCATGCGTGGATAGTTAAAATTGGTGTTCGGGTTGTGGGTAGGGTTTCAATTTAGTTACAAGGGGTATGCTAATTTAGTAAACAAGGATGCATGGTGAACTCTTCGTGTGGTAAAAACTAGTTAAACTAAACTACAAAATCTAAATTGATTTTATGAATTTTCAGAATACTGGGATCTTTGTTTTAAAACATACTATGGGATGTGCGTGTCTAGTGACAATACATGTACTTGATTAGACGAGGGCGCTCAGATGGAGATCCGCAAGTCCTAATAAATACTCGATGCTTAGTAAAAAGGAGAGAAATGAAAGTACCGTATAAAGCATTTACTCGAATTCAAAATTGCAAGTAAAACAATAAAATTGAGCGTTTCGAGCATTCGCTCTTCAGCAAATAAAATTTCATTGATAAGACATGAATTAGAAAGTTGATAAATTAAAATAACTAATCTAAAACTATCTGTGAACCAGGAAAAATGTAAGAGGACTAAGTAGATTTTTTTAAATTCGGCTTATTCCTGAAAATGAATAGACACTCTAAAATTCTTGAATCTGAGGAAAATTTAGATTTAGTAGGAGAACTCTATGCTTCGCTGAGGATGACGTGTGAAGAAATATCGCTCAATTTCTAATGCTCATGGGCTTGGTAAATTTCGTGAGTAGAATTACTCCTTTCTTACCAGGACCTCCGTCTTCTTCCTCCTCTTGAGTAGGATCGTTTATTCAGCGCACACTGCATGCGCTGTTGGTGTTGGTCGTACGTCGAGCTCATAGCTAAGACGGGAAACCTGACGGTTTTCGAACAGATTGTCAAATAATGAATTGATTCAACTGTAAATACTCGTTTGTTATGGGTATTCGTTTTGAAAATATCTTGTCGATGGCGTCGCAGGCGGCAATGGATCTTCTCTAAATTTTCATTTCTCATTTTTCAAGATTGACGAGTCTTTTAGGTAAATCTGTCCATCATTGTCTATCTCACCTTTTTAGCGTTTTTTTATAATTAGCTTGTTCTTTCAAAGCGTTGAAATACTTGGTTGATAAATTCTCACCAAACACACTGAATGCGTAACATTAACGCTTGGTTACGATGCAGCGCCGATTTCAAAGTTCTGATTTGATATTTCTGTTCTGTCCAAATTTTGCCCATTCTTTCCTCGCGTCTACGGAGTTCAGTTTCTAATGGAAATACGATTAAGTGAAGTTGCTCAATGTTCTAGTCAGGCTTTGGATTTGATCAATCATCTATTTTAATTGTACCATGAGGGGGCAGCCAACGTTACCGCTTCTATTTCTGGGAGACCAACTCGTGCAGAAATAGCCTGCTGATGATTTCGTTGAGCCTTTTGCTGGCCAAGGGACGGATTGTCGAACAGTTTGTCATTTGAGCAGATCAGCTGCCTGCGGTAATTTCCACGAGTGGACCTAGCTAATCCATGTGACTTTAATTGGAGGGCTTAAATCCGACAGCTTGAATTTTTTAAGTAAAATTTTTATACTATGGTGAAAAAAAAGCACTTGGCGTTTGTGGGTACCCGCACACGAGTTAGTTTTTATTGTCAGTTGTCACAACAAAATCTTGCCCACAATAAAAAGATTTTCGCAACGAAAAGTTGTCAGTAGGGTAGACCGCACACGTGCCACCGGATGGCGGCAACTAACGTTAAGTGTCACCATCGGTACTGTAGACTTTTGCTGAGGAGGAAACTTAAAGAGAGGTAAAGGAAGTACTGGGTACACCCACTACTTAGTCAGAGGTTACTACGTGGAGCATTTCACACATTTTTCGATGAACCAAAAAAGTACCCTGAGAAATTTGGTAATTACTTCTTGATGTCACAGGAGATCTTTGGTGATCTAATGACAATACCTGGGCCACGTCGCACCAGAACACCAACATAAGGGAATGTGTGTCAGTAGAAGAAAGGCTAGCTGAAACATTGAGGTAAGGAGAAGCAGGGGAAAATAAATTCATTTTACATGAAATTTATTGACAAAATTATAGTTAATGCTTGAAGTAGCAGTATAAGGAAATCAATAAATGAATCTGTTACCATTTTTCTGAATATGAAAATGCTAACGTCTTTGCTAAACTTAATGATTGCAGTTGTTATGGAACTGATTTAGGAGATCGACATAAAAATAAAATGTATTTCTTTTTTACTGAGCATCATTTCAAAACCGTTTTAAGTGCAACATAATCAATGGCAAATTAACAAAATCAATGGAAAACGGACAACTAAAAGTTGTCCGTGTGCGAGCTCCTGTTAGAAATAACGTTCTAAATCGCCTGCAACAGTTGCTGACAACAATAGTTGTGTTGTCAGAGAAATTAATCTGGTCGCAAGTACCTCACAACATTTTGTTGTCACCTCACGAAAAATTGCCCGTGTACAGGCAGCCATAGAAATGCGTGCTTTCTTTTGTTGACAATTTTTTAGTTCTGACAACTGACAATAAAAAGTCACTCGTATACTGGTACCTTAAGTCGCCTTAGAAGAACTTACGCTACGGCATCTTCCTGAGGGAAGTTTGTTAGGCTACAGGTGCCGAACAAATGTGGCTCGTGAAGGTAAGTGCGCTGGTGACAGTCACGCTTGCGTTGCTCTGAAACAAGGCATATAGGGTCAGTCGTATTCTCACCCGTCGCTACACGGGGATGTACACCTTCAACTTGGCAACACTCCATAACTCTCTGAACGCCGCAGGCAGCGCAGAATTGCGTCCTGGTGTGTGTGCCTTCGTAGAAAGGGAGTCGTTCTATCTGTCGCTCTTTTGATCTTTATCTGTGAGAAACGTTTTGAATCTGAAAGTTCCTGTTTAACCGAAGGCAGTTATTTCTACCATGTTCATCGCGTAATGATATTATGTGGGAGTTTTGCGCGTATTTGTGTCGGGCTGTCTGATCTAAGAGACTTTTCAGGCCGGTGCCACTACGTAAACCCTACATTATGCTTGAACTAAAGAAATGCTCAGCTTCCTTCTTGGGACTCATGAACACATTGGATGTTATGCCAAATCTCAGTCTATCCAAATCTTTCTCTACAAATCTCAGCCTAGTCAAATGCTTTTATACAAAGTAGCCAAAATTATCCATCTCATACATGAATGAAAATTAGACTTCAAGGTAGCCGAGTGTACCGAAATCGCTCTCACCTGAGAATAAATCACCACTTCGAGTCCCCTGGTATGGAGACGAACTGAATAAAAGCCTGCAAATCGTTATGGCAGACTACACGAGATTGAATCTTTGCATAATTTGAAGCGAAGTTTTATGCAAGTTGTGTACCCAATCTTTTTGTTCATGTACTGTGATTATTGACAAGATATTTTTGTGGTTAAGTCATGTGCTTGCGAAAAGTATCCACAAAAGAATAAGTTATGAGGTATTTTTACTTTTCACATAAGCTCACTTCACCTTGTTTGTTGTTTATAAGTTTCATGTTTAGTTCACGCCGTGGACTTTAAAATCCACATTCTGTGTCAAAACTTACCTACTCAGCTGGATATTTTAATTTTCGTTTCAGAAATTGTTTTTTCTCCTTTATTTTGGGAAAAATCAAACAGTGCTTGATAGATTACTTTGAGAATGATATTTAAGGTTTTAACATCAATCCCATTTATAAAGGATCGGATTAAATGACTAGAACAGCGGAAAACATAGAAGATTAACTGGCTGTTACTAGGTAACCGAAAATCTTATTAATCTGCAGCCTTCAACTTCGTGCGGCTGCAGGAGCGGTAAGCAGACCTCATAGTGGCAGTATCGTATTCACTAATGAACTCAATTTGCAGCCGAATTTACCATATAATTACTTGTGAGTTCATAAATAGCTCATTATTCGCGTGGTCGAGCGAGATCCTGTGTTTGGTTAATGCTCTCGTGAGCGGCGACCGCCTCGTGTACCTGGAATGGAGTTATTGAGCTGCCGAAATTAAATTTTAGTAATTTACTGAGCTTGTAATTGCGAGTTATGAGTGAAAAGAGGAATTTTATACCCAATTACTCGAGATGATGATGTGGCTAAAATTTTCCGTTATGAAGCAGTGCACTGGCTAGCCGAACTTTAGCACAATGCAGAGGCCAGATTTTGAATCAATTCGCGTCATCGTCACGTTCCAGCTCGCAGAGTAACTTCTTATTCGTCCACTGCTACTCTACAGCCTGTGAAGGTCACATACCAATGGTAACAATAAGTGACTTACGCTGCCGGCTGTACGCCACAAAGACGTAAAATATGTTAAAAATTCGGTCTTAGAGGATGAGTAATGCGAGATCCACTTGGCCCCTGCGATGGGACATGGTTTTCATGACTGAGTTCTTTGCCGTGGCTTACAGCTGCTATGAATTTTTTTTTTGACTAGCATAGTGGACCTAATTTGTGTTTCTAATCAAGAAAATGTGTAATATTGATTTATTAGCAGCGAATTACGTTAAAAATTATTGCGGCTCACCCTTCCATTTGAAGAGTAAGTTCTGTCATTGTTCGCTGTTTAATTTTGATCATTCAAATTTCCATCCTCTGTTTGAAACTTCTATCAGCAATCTTAAGATTACATTAAATTGATACTACGGATGTCATCTCCACTTTTATGAAGCTTTCTCGACTTCTTTCCTATATTCATTTATTCGCTAATGTTGAAAATTGAGGAAATATTTCACCTTACAATGGTTCGAAGCGTTTTTCACCTCTAATTAGGTGACACTTCAAGGTAGAGTGAATCAACGCTAGGATATAGGAATTAGCTATAACGTAAGTGCTCGTCTAAATTTATCTATGCATCCGAACAGAGATCAAGTATATTTAAATTTAAAAAGTTGAAAAATTGCGTTTTAACGATGATAAGTTGATCCAAGCTCCTCGATCGTGAGCCACACTTTGTCTTTACATTTTCTTTTTCCACACTACCGGTAATTTGCGACATTATCGCTGTCTAGCATTCTGCCTTGTATTGGGTACCTGAAAAAATCGCCTATGTTTAGATGGGGTGTTACCATATATTAAGAAGGTTATCACTGTTAAAAGCTCTTCTTAATTATGTTCAACCTTATTATACGCGTATTGGCATCAACGTTTCAAACTATACTGTATGCGTAGTAGGCAGTCGCACATAAGAATTCATTACCACATGTTCAATTCAGTAATTAGATTTCTGGGTAAATAGTCTAGCATTAGGGCCGAATTAGGAGTGCAATTAGTTGAATTCTTGCAAGTTTTGGTGGCGGGGGCGCTCGCAAAGTTTCTTCTCATTAGGTCGCCGGTGCCAGCGCATCTCTCAGGGGCCCCAGCAACTCGCTTCAAATTGATCGACCTGTCGTCTTCCTGAACGCTTATTGTTTTCTTCAGACCTTCCTCGTGATTGATATGAATATTTCTTAGCCTTTCCTTCCCTTCAGTCGTGTTCGGAATTTATGATTGCAATTTTGCGATGCGTGTACTTCACTAACTTATTCAGGCTTTAGTGTAAAGCTGCTTCAGCTTTTTATGATGCAATGTTATTCGTTTTTGTGCTTCTTCCTGATTGGTGTACAATCTGTTAATTAAAATCTATCCTAGATTGTATGGAGGCCTTGAACTTTCTTCCTCTTTGGTCCCTGAATATGGTGCTTCTTTTATGTTTTACAGAGCAGATGAAGTTTTGGGTCATGTTTCTTATCTTGGATCAAAGACCCGCCACATTAGATGCACGAGGACGAGAAGCATCTCTAAGGGGCTCATGTTGAAGTCAAATGCGCTGCGAGCAAGATTCCTTTTGGATTTGATGCATTACGGGGGAGACTTGTTATACCTTCTCCCACCATGACGAGAAAACATTCCTCGGAAACGGTGTAAGTTGGCGTACCGACGCCTGGGAAATATTTTACTTTCAATCATCTTTTGCATGTTGGATAACGTTAGATGGTGAACTGATATGATCGTCCTCGTATGTTCACCTTCAAAAGTTCGCACTACCATGAAGCTCTCCCTCATTCAATGCAGCCAGCCGCTCTTGTGGTGGAAATGTTTTGCTCAGTAGTTTTCATGGCTGCAAGTTTTTGACTTGGCTTTTCTAATTGTAGTATCGTTTTCTAGCTCTGATGGGCCTCGAAAATAGAACAGTATTCTCTTGACCTACTGCATTCCGGTTCATTTTCGATTAAGTTGTGCTTCCTTCTAAGATAGTAGGAATGTAAGACTCGTTCCTGAACTTTAGATAAATAAAAGCAGATTTCACGCTTTTGAAAGCAAAGATTATACTTATCAAGGATTATCAAGAGACGGGATCTGTGACAATCGAAAATAAAATAGAAGTCGTTTGTTGTACGAAGAAACTCGTGTGCATTGTTGTTCTTTTCTACGAGTGTCAAATAGTTTCCTATTAGAAGCTGAACATTTATGTATAAGAAAGGGATTTCTTAGCCAAAATTAATTGCGTTTTTGATGTTAAATATAGCAAATATACAATTGAGCATGAAATTTGAAGCATATTGCTCAAAAGCTCTGAAGTTTTAGATGTTTTTTCAAATTCTTATTTTACCTGAAGTTTAAATTTGATTTTTCAATGGGTGTTGTTCAGCTACGCTAAAATGGGTATTGCTACCCTGAATGGGCTACACTGATTGGCCAAAAATGGGCTACACTGATTGGACTAAAATGGGCTACACTGATTGGACTAAAATGGGCTACACTGATTGGACTAAAATGGGCTACACTGATTGGACTAAAATGGGCAACACTGATTGGACTAAAATGGGCTACACTGATTGGACTAAAATGGGCTACACTGATTGGACTTAAATGGGCTACACTGACTGGACTAAAATGGGCTACACTGACTGGACT
>JACJUY010009508.1:2055-32895 GCA_014220935.1 Platorchestia sp. MABIK | reverse complement strand
TTAGGTTAAGGTGTTTTAAAATCCAATGTATCGACGTTTCATGTTTGTACTTAATTGGAAATAAATGTTTTTTCTTTCTTTTTTTTTCTTTCTTTCAGTGGGTGAAAATTTATTTCAGTTTACTGAAATTCATCCATTAGGTATATTAACCCAAAAATAAAGGAATCGAAAATAGCGCAAAAGGAATTGAAACTGTTCATTTACATTTACGAATGAATTTTAACGTTAACTTGAAACTACGCTGCAATCATTTTCCAATAATCGATTGATTTTGTTGATCAATTCAGAGTGACTCTCCTTTTCCGTTTAGATTCTAGCGTTTTGTACAGTGTTCTTCTAGAGTCTAGAAGGACACTGTACAAACGCTTGCGACTCGTACCTCACATACGGAACGTAACCGCTTTTACCTCTAGCACCGAACATTTTCATTCAGATGATTTAGGTTTTTATGCTGGTTCTAACTTGAGCACGGTTTTGTTTGAGCGCGTATTCCTGCAATAATTGGGCCCTGAAAACACTTTATGCTTCGTTGAAGTTGTGGCAAATACAGGGTGGGCCAGAAGTAACTGACCCTTGTAACTTGGTAATAACAGGAAAACTATGATAAAAAGTTAAGGGCAACAATCAAAGGAGTCCACATTGTTAAAATTGTAAATGGTCTATACTAGAAACGAACGTTTCGGGCCTTGACCCAAAAACAACTTTAATAATGCGGACTTCTTTGGTTTTTGAATTCAACTTTTTATTAAATTTGCTAACAAAGCAAAATTTACCTCCTTTTCAAAGAAAACTTTGTTTTATTTGAAAGAATAATATTTTTATGGATTGTTTCGGTATCGCATTTATTCAGCAAGCAAATTAAAAAGATCGGTTACTTCTCGCCCACCCTGTTTTTGGTGTTTTCCATTGGACAGCTGACGTTATTGAGACACAATCTGAAGTGCGGAAGAGAATTTGTGACTCAAGATTCAGCCTCTCATGATTGAAAAGGTCTAGAAAACCTATCTCTGAATATGTAAAGAACGCCACCGAGCCTGTGAAACAGAAAGCTTGTTCCTACCTGTATGAGGTGTTACTCTAGGTCTACTGCTGACAAATCTGAGAAGATAGAGAGATCGTTGCTGTCGCAACTACAGCGTCTGTTGCCATGACAACCGCGGATCTCTGCGTATATTTTAACGAACTAATAAAGTGACCGCCTGTATGGTATTATACAGCAACAATACAAATTTTTATCCCTGAATACCTGGATTTTAGGTGCAGTGTGTGACGGGAAGCAATGATTTAAGAAGAGAGCGTTGAGACATGTAAAATGAAAAAAATTTCTGTTCTAAACCAAATTTTGACTAGGGAATGAATGTTAGAAGCAGCTATGCATGTGCCGAAATGAGTTTAGTTAAAATATTCATAAGTTAAGTAAGTTTACAAGATATTTATTGAGGTTTTATGAGTTTTGCTACAATTTATTCCTCCATTTTGTCACGAATTTCTCAGCAACAGAAATAATTCCTCAGCAACAGTAACAGAAATATTTTACTTCTTAAAATAGTATTTTTCTCTATAACGAATTAGGAGATATTCAGGAAATGGAGATCTCTCAGCTCTTTTACTTTTGTTTACTTCAAGCATCAAACTGCAGAACGACCGAGCTATTCATTCATTAGCATGCTCCGCCCTGCGCTTGACAGGATCGAATTTCTGTGCTGCCCTGGAGTTCGTATTTCAATCATTCTTCCTGACACAGGGACCACTGAAAAACCACTCAACAGTCTCCGTGTTTTTTTTTAATCTAGGTTTCAATTTTGATTCGAAAATTGTATCTGATGGACTCACAGCGGGCTGGTTTTTGGTGAGATATTTCACCAACCATTGCAAAAGCAGACCAACTAGATGTGCCTAGACCTTTCAAAAAGGTTGTCGAAATTCTAGCCATTGCTCGAACACTAAGGTCTATAACGGACTTTATAAGGCAGATTTAAAAGCCTTCAGCAATAAAGTTCATGGGCTGTGATTCGCCTGATCAGCCTAAAATTTTATAACGCAAGTTATTTAAGACTAAGCGGAGCAATGGCGAGGGTTTCTCACGTCTTCGGCGAAAAAAGGTATTTGCAAACTAAAAATGTTCGTCTGCTCTTCTTGCAACGAATCCCAAGCCACAGCAAGGGATTCGGGGAAGCTGACGAGCGGGTCAGCCAGAAGCTGACCCAACAGATTGAAACTAGCTGTGAGCGTGTGTGCATCTCATTATGTGTGCCGCTGCTCTACGGCAATCCGACCCTCGCTACAGGGGACTCTTGTGTCCTCGGCAGCCGGCTGCATTGAAGATAGTTCTCCTGAACATACTTTTCGAAGATTCAGGTGAGCCCTTTGCCTTTATGTTCCGTTTATTCTCTAATTATCCTTTTTCTAGCGTTACCGACCCCAGATGGGTGTCAGGCAAATGTGTTTGCGGTAGAGCCCGTTTAATTCGGGGTTAGTTCCACTGGTCGGGTGGTTTGCACACACGGTGAGGACAATAAAATAAATCGATTAACTATCTTTTTAGGTTCCTATGTTAAGCGATTCGTTTTAACATGTTTTGATTTGGTACCGATAAGAATTTTAAAATATATTTGTGCATTGTTCACAAGTTTATATTTCTTAGAATTTTTCTCTAGCGATGTTAAAAATAGGGGACTAGAGACTTGCCAGAAAGACGAAACAGCCCTACGTATCATTCGGGAAGAAGCCACCTCACAAGAAACCACTACTTAAATCAGTAGCAAATTACGTACTTATAGTTTAGAAGCATCGCACATCATTGATCCTTTCGCAGAATCTACAAAAATGGAAGAAAAATCCTCAAAAGATTACGACCTAAGAAATCCTTCAGTATTACCATAAGAGAGATCCACCATAAAAAATCTCAGACCAGTTAGATGAATTCTTGTGTGCCACACAAGTTGCATTCAAAATCACTAAAAATCGAGACTCATTTTGATTCAAATTTGGTTTTAAAAACTGGAACCGATTTCAAAGCGAATCATCGCAAAACGTTCGAGGATCTAGAAGCGCTACTCGCACACCACGAAAGAAATAATAAACGAACTTATAAAGTGACTCGCTGTTGGGTATTATGTTAAACAATATACATTTTCATACCTAAATACCTGGATTTCAGGTACTCGCCGGTTAATACGGCGGCAATAGCGAAAGCTTATAGATCACTAATAGAAAATTCAAACAGAAGTAGCTGATAAGTATGTGTGATGGAAAAAATTCATGTTTCCAGTGAAAACTTAATAATTTGACTTGTCTGTACAATTAAGTTATTTATTGAACAATACATAAATTTCGTAGATTTATTTCAAGTGAGTATTATATAAAAAATTAGATTATTCTTTCCTTGGGTATCTTGAGAGCAAAATTAAAAGTTACATGCTAGAGTTTGAGTGGGAAAATAAATTACTGTGCAAATGTATATTTTTAATGTCAATTCTAAATCAACTAAGAAGTTTGGGGATGATTGTTTCCTGAATGAACAATACATGGATAATAAACTAAGGAATAGGTATTTAATTCTATTCTTGTGCTATATTATTTTATTTTTACTTGTTGGTTGATTTTTTGATATGTGATTGAGTTAGGGTAATTATTTTGAAATCTTTGCACTTAGGGTAAAATTTTCTTGCCCCGGCTGATGTTTGGTGCCTAGAGTTGCAGTGACAGTTTTGGTCAAGTTCTGTCTAGTGTACTCGAATTAATATATCAATAATGGCATCCAAACGCATTGCTCAGGCTACAGTAGACTGGGCTGCATTCTCCCAAAAAGTCCCCAAGGAACAAATTGCTCAATTTAATGCTTTCAAGGCTAAATCCGACGGCTATGCGGCGAAGTAAGTTTTATTAGTTAAATCGAAACTAGGTTAAGTGAATTAGATTAAACAATATTGTTCACCTTAGAATAACGTGATGGTAGGATGCACTAGAAGTTGCTGAACTTGTTTGGGCCCACAGGTTGCTATACTCATATTTGACCATTGTACTAAACTTAAAAAACATTCAACCTCTGTATTGAGCTGTATTACCTGTGGTAAATAAATTGTTTAAATTGTTTAAAATTATATCTGGCTGGGCTCTTATTAATATTCGTTCAAAATTGCCTTTGTATAATGTTAACCGTAGAAAACTATATCTTGGAAGAAAATGACGTCGAGGATTTCTCAGTTAAGACAAAGTTTGATGAACGTTTCTTCATTACATTTAAACTCAAGGATTTCAATAATTACAGATCTTCAACTAATGATAAGTTTTCTGAATGAATTACCCAGGACGAAAATTTATGCTAGAAGCCTCTTCAAACTCTTAAGTGTCAGGGTATACCTAAATGGTCTGAAACTAAGTGAAATGGACAAAGACTAGGGAAAAATTTAGGTAAATGTGTAGCGTTTGGTAGTAATCGATTTTCCAGTTTTCGGTGACTAAACATTGTTAATTAGATCTAAATAAACAATTTTTCTTCTATGCACTTTTTGTCGCAAGTGAGTTTTTACCGAGCTATAGCGGCAGGTTTAGTTTTGTCTTTGATGACGAATGCGCTCGATTCAACAGCTACTCATCTATTTTTGAATTTTTTTGCTGGAATCACGGTTATAACATCAAAATAAACTACTTTTCTTCTATACACTTTTTGCGGCAAATGAGTATTTTGCAAGTTCAAGCGGTAGGTTAAATTTTTTGCGCAATTGAGCTGTTAAAGTACGTTTAAGTACTTGTAATTTATTATTTGTCGGCACTGCGAAGCCTGAACCCACTTTTATGATCTTTTAGTTAATAACACAACAGAAATTATCACCAAAAAATGAGTTTTAGCAGTATGTTAACTTTTGTCTTAGATGGCTGGAACGCGCTCGATCATTTGAGCGCGTTGGAAGGGAGCGTCCATTGCAGTGTTGCCATATGATGCACTCGATGAATTTCTTTACGCTTCAAAGACTAGAGTTGGGGTCAGTAATTTACCGCTATAACTCGTAAAATACTCATTTGCAACAGAAAGAGCATAGAAGAAAAATTGCTTATTCACATCTAATCAACTATGTTTACGCACCCAGAATTGGAAATTCGATTATTACCAAACTCTACACATTAACCAAAATTTAGGCTCTGAGTTCAATCAAAATATGCAGTTCAAATCTCACTTGGAAAAAATGGTAACTATTTGATGCAATTTCTAATGCATTTATTTCCATGTTCAAGTTTGACTCAAAAATTTAGATCATTTAAAATTCATTCTTCACTGTTATTCCATTGTAACTACTGTAACCTGGTTTGAAAAGAAATAGGTAACTTAACATTGGCAAAGAGAATTATCAAAATATTTGAAATTTATGGCTGTGGATGTATACAGAGGCAAATCCTTTGAGAATTTTATTTTACTTATCTTTCAAATATACTTGACAGAACCCCAACACAAAGATAGTATTTTCTTTGTAAAGTTGAATCATATTTGAAATGCTCCTCTTCACACACTGGTTCTTTGATTTTAAGATTTTTCAGTTCACATGGTGGACAAGTTTGTCCTCCAGTTCAATTGTTGCTTGCAATCCAGACATGAACAAATATTGGCTGACAATGACAACCTGCCATTTCTTATAATAAACTTGATGGTTTAAATTGTGTCTTAATTTGAAAAGCTCAAAAGAGCCTAATGTTGCAAGAGAAGGAAAGAAAAGGAAAAAAATTAATAAATTGTAAACAATAATCTTTACCTTCATCATACTTTGTTTTAAACTAGGATAAATTTTTTCAGATGAATTGTTCATTTTTCACTTTTCATTAGTTTACTAAAATGGAATATATCTATATTATATGATCATTGCATAACTTATGAGATTGCTAAAGAGTAGAGAGTTTTTGTTAGTTTATATGATAAAGCTCAACTTTCCGCTTAGGAACCATCACCAAAAGTATCATGAGGCACCATCAGTAGAGAAGCACGTGACTTAATTTTCATCAGTTGTTTCTTATTTTCATATTGCAAAGCAAGAAGTATTACTGTACCTCCTTCTAAGCTATGCTGATTAGTACAATTTCTAACACCCATCATAACAAATTTAAAGCCAATTTGACAACTGTTTTGTGAGATGTCATTCATATTGCGTTAAGCAGAAAGCTCTTGTCAAATGTATTGTGGGAAAAAATTGCCTAATGTGCAAAACTCCTTTAATAAAAGTATTCAACATTGAGATCAGTAAGATATTTTGCATCTCAACTATAACTTTGCGCTGCAGTGCATAATAAAACTATGAAATTAAAAAGTTTCTCATTTTTATGTAAATTTTTATTTGTATGTGCACTTACTGTTTTTTTTTTCTTGTGTGCTTCAGTGTATCTTGCATGTCTACAGCGTTAGTGTGCAACTGCCAAGTCTTTGACTAATTTAATTTCTGCATGCTGTATTTTTTGGATCAATTCATAAATTATTTTAAAGATCATTTTGTTGTATTATCATGAAGCTCATGCATCACTTTATGTGCATGTTTTGGAAATAAAAAGCTATTGATGTACTTCATTTAAAGGATTTACTGGAATTTAAAATGAGAGAACAAATTTTTCTATTTCTGACACCTTTGAAACACTCAACTTCAAGTTGCTCTCTTAACAATATTTGTTTCTCAAATACTGAAGTGGAAATTGATTTAGAAAAACAAATAAAATCTTCATATAAATGCAAGATGTTTCTCTAAGTTTGACAACTGCTATTCTCTGACAATTGAAATTAATTAGCAAATATTAGATTACATTTCTATTCAATGAGTGAAGAGCATTTAGGAAATGCGGGCCATTCTGTTGACCACTGTATCATCAATCAGACCCTTCATGTGTGGTAGAGAACTATTCACACACACTTTAGGGTAAGTTGAACATCTTGGAGAGGGAAACATGTTCTGATTTAATTGCATATTGCACTTTATTCAGCAAAAGGAAACAATGAAACCATATCATTACAGTAGAGTTTATTTTCACTCAGCTGAAAATGTGTATGCAAAATTGTACTTGAATTGGAATTGATATTACTGATTGGATTTAAGTATATTCTGTACTTAGTGATGCCTTGCTTTATGTGGAACACATTAGTTGTGGTAAGTGAGGCTTGAAATAGCTGATCTAATTGAACTAGAAAGAAGATATTCTCCATGTTTAATCAAGGTTAGCTCTAAGTTACTGAATTTTCTTGTGCACTGTTTAATTGCTTCATTCCTTAAGGCATTTTTCTGGTTGCTGTATTCCTGTGTGCATTTTTCAATTGCCACATTTTCATGTGCATTTTACAATCGCCACATTTTCATGTGCATTTTTCAATTGCCACATTGCCATGTACATTTTCAATTGCTACATTTCTGTGTACATTTTCAATTGCCACATTGCCGTGTACATTTTCAGTTGCCACATCGTCGTGTGCATTTTTAATTGCTACATTGCCGTGTGCATTTTCAATTGCTACATTGCCGTGTGCATTTTCAATTGCTACATTGCCGTGTGCATTTTCAATTGCTACATTGCCGTGTGCATTTTCAATTGCTACATTGTCATGTGCATTTCAATTGCTACATTGTCGTGTGCATTTTCAATTGCTACATTGTCGTGTGCATTTTCAATTGCTACATTGCTGTGTGCATTTTTAATTGCCACATTGCCGTGTGCATTTTCAATTGCTACATTGTCGTGTGCATTTTCAATTGCTACATTGCTATGTACATTTTGCAGAGTAGCCTTGCTGCCCCAAGCGCTGCCTACCATCAACTGGGCGCAGTACGAGGGCCGGGTGGCCGTCCCCAACATGGTGGCGGAGTTCAGGAAGCAGTACGAGAGCGTCTCGGTGCCCTACCCCAAGGATGTCTACACTACCAAGATTGATGAGGAAGAGAAAATTGAAGTGTGTAGTTTTAGATGGATGCATAGTCCTGTTAAAATGTTGGGATTAATTGACCCATTTAACTTACTGTGCAAATATTTTGGATAGTTAAGAACTGGGCTTCTGTGTTTTTGTTTAAATATTTGTTTATTGTTCAGTGTATTGTTTTTGTCTGGACAGTACATGGAGAAAAGTAATTTGCTGGCCTTCAGAGGGATACAACTCTTGTATCCATGGGAATTAGCACTCCCAGAAGGACTATGTGAGGGCCCAAGCTAAACGTTAGGTAGGCCTCCTTTTTGTTGAAACAGAATAGGTTTCGTTTTGTTACGGACCATCTTTTTTCAGTTTACTGCTGTCCTGTTTTTCTTCACCTATTGCTTTCTTCTTCAAGTTTTTCTTGTTTCATGAACTTCTTTCTTAGCTTACTGTTTCTGTGCACCTTGTGCATAGATTCCATGTTTCCTCAACTCTATACTAAATGGTGCCTCCCTCCTTCCTCTCTTGGAACATCTTTGTCATGGTTAAGGGAGGCTAAAACTTTCTTATATTAGAATAATAATAATAAAATAAGTTATTTGCTGGTATCAATGAACTTTGTGTAATGTTTAGTGAATTAAATGGTTCTATTTCTAGGTTACCATTGAATCAGCTGAAACAAATGTATGATTTTGGTCAATACTGAAGAGCATTGCCTGCTCCTTAATTGTAAGTTGTTCTCTTGTTTGTTACATAAGATGAATTTGGACGATGTATGCTCTAGCTGCCTTTCACTTCATGACAAGGTTATATGAAAGTATGAGTTTATTTCAGCTTTCCATCTCAACTAACCTTGGTGAGGTGGTAGCTTCATTTGTTGATGCTGACTTAAATTTCTAATTTCTTCCTTTTTAGGCTATTTCTTCTGTTTAGCCCCCTCAGGGGGATACAACTATTGTATCTATGGAAATTAGCGCTCCCAGGGGGACAATGTGAGGGCTCGAGCTAAAGGTTAGGTAGGCTTTCTTTTCGTTAAAATAACATAGGTTTTTGTTTTGTTATATGGACCAAATTTTTTTCGGTTCACTGCTGTCCTGTTTTTTCAACACCTACTACTTTCTTCTTCAACTTTGATCTTGTTTCATGTACTTCTTTCTCATGTTTCTGTTTCTATGCCCTTTCTGCATAGATTCCACTTTCCCTTAACTCCATACTAAATGGTGCCTTCTTCCTTCCTCTCTTTGGATCTCATTTGTTGAGGATAGGGAAGCTTAAACTAACTAATAATCTAATCTAATCTTCTGTTTAGTTCCAGCACCGTAATTGAGAATGGAAATTCTATCTTGTATTACCTTCTGCTGTACCTACCCTGTATTTTTATATTTTCTAAGCTCAAGCAACTTGTGCATAGATTTTTTGTTCCCTTAACTCCATTCTAAATGCGTCTTCATCCTTCCTCTCTTTGAACATCTAAAGGGAGGGAAAACTAATATCTAAAGGTAAAGAAGAGGCTAAAACTAATTAATAATCATTCAATCATTAACACTCGGGCATTGCACAAGAGTGGATATTTTTTAGTGAAAATGAAGGGCTGACCTATGCTTTCTATGCACAGAGGGTCTTGAGTGGGAGCACAACTCATGGTTAGATTTCCCATTTGCTTAATTTACTCCGTAGTAGATGGGGACTTCCTTTTCTCCCTTTGAAACCCCGGTGTTGTAGTTAAGGAGGCTTTAACTCACCCACAAATCTTATCCATCATAGAGTAAATCTGACAATTATCATTTCATGGCCCACTTGTGATGCGACCAGTAAACGCCGCAGCTTGTGGATGACTCGAAAACCAGAACAGGATTCATCCAAGTTGGTGTGTTGAGCTAAAGCAGCTTCTGTGTGAGCTCCTCAAGTGTACGTGCTGTTATTCAGGCGTAGAATTGGGCTCTGCATCAAATTTGATTCCTTGCTGCATCGTGTTGCAGTGTGCATGTCGAGTGTTGCAACTTAGTTGGGTGAATTTGTTGGGTGTGTTGTGTCATGTTGAGTTGGATTAATTAGCTGTCTCCTTGGCGGAATCAGCCGTCGTGTAAAAATTAGCACTCCCATAGGAAAAATGTGAGGGCCCGAGCAAAAAGTTGGGTAGGCCATTTTTTTGGTCGAAATAAAATATTTATGGTTTTATTAAGGACCATCTTTGGTTCACTGCTGTCCTATTTTTCAGCACCTGACATTCTTCTTCTTTAACTTTTGTCATGTATCATAACCCTCCTTCCTTCTTGACTACGGTTTCTTTCCCTCAACTCCATACTAAATGGAGCCTTCATCCCTCCTCTCTTAGAACATCTTTCCAGTGCTAAGGGAGGCTAAAACTATAGTTAATCAATGAATCATTAATGCTAAAACTAATTTGTATCAAATGAATCATTAATGCAGTGGCGGGGTGTGTGCAGATGGCCGACGTGGCGCGGTACGTGCAGGAGTGCCAGGCGCAGGCAACGAAGCTGCAGGCGGAGCTGGCCCGAGTGCAGGCCCTCATGCCGCTCGAGGACATGAACATGGAGGAGTACTTTGATGCTTTCCCTGACCAGGTAGGGCATGTGGGGCCTTCCCTGACTAGGTAGGGCGTGTGGGGCCTTCCCTGACCAGGAAGGGCGTGTGGGCCTTCCCTGACCAGGTAGGGCGTGTGGGGCCTTCCCTGACCAGGTAGGGCGTGTGGGGCCTTCCCTGACCAGGTAGCCAGGGCGTGTGGGGCCTTCTCTGACCAGGTAGCCAGGGCGTGTGGGGCCTTCCCTGACCATGTAGCCAGGGCGTGTGGGGCCTTCCCTGACCAGGTAGGACGGGGGACCATGATTAGAGTGGAAAGTTATTGGATACTGCAGAAGAGAATCACAGAGGGATACGGAAGTTATTATAATGAATCAGATGAGATATGGTCGTTTTTTATAAAGGATTATTAAATACCGTTTATATTTTATCCATAGACGTCAATGGCTCTATATAATTAGAACAACGGAGGCATTGTACTTTTCCAAAGGTGGTGTCTGTCATGAGCTGCCACTGGAAATTTTGTGGTCCGTAGTTGTAATACACTCGAGAATCCTTTCTCAGTGTAGATTAATTAGACGTTGATGTAACCCCCACATGCGGAGATTTGGGCATTGAACAATATTTGATATGGTGTCGAAGTCGTTCAGAATCGGCTCTAATTATCGGTTGTAATGAGAGGAAACTTCTAAGGCTGGAAAGTTATACGCCTTTTCTTGGCATTTTTGATTGCCTGAAATGGGGGNGGGGGGGAATTGTTGAAACTGTATATATGTTGTAATTCCATTGTGAGTAGTGCTCAGTTTACGTAGTTTCCGCCTCTGTACTGCACACAAATGGGAGATGTGGTGTCGTCTGCTCTCTGTACGTGGAGCGCTGGGTGTCGCTCTTGTCATCCTTGAATGTATTGCTTAGGCGACGCCTAGTTTTCCCTGGGCGGCGATTATCAGATGATTGAGGGCTGATTTTGTGTTTCATTATACTTATTTACAACATTCTACTTTGCTCTCAGCGGTAACGTAGTTTATTTGGTTGTACAATGTGTAACAACTCGAGATGTCAGTTATAACCTCCCGTGTTTTGGTTTTTTGCATAAACAAAATATTTGAACGTCCTTTGATTGAGTGTTACGGTAAAGCTATAACCATTATTTCGTTAGTCTCTGCTATGAGGCCTGAGGATGCCAAATGAAATTACATACTTGGTACTTTACATTGAGCTTGCGTTATACACTACTGGTCTCCACTTTGTTTCTATAACATAACAGTTGCTGTTTTTTGTCATAGATATATATTGTCCTTTAGTAGATTTTGTTCATATCACGCTGTTCTAGGTTTCATCCAAGTATTCATGCTTAGGTTGTAACTCATTTATTTTTCAGGTGCATACTTTTGGCTGGTCAACTCAACTTTATTATTTTTTGTACCGGGCATCAATACAAGTTTTATCTACTAAAGTTATATTTGGACCCGAGGTGGATAATTTTTCTACCAGAGTTACTGTTTCACGATTATTTTTGTGATCAGGGCTCGCTGATATCCTTGTAGTATTTCTCGGTTTCCTTCAAGGGCATCCTCAGGCACCCGAAAGTGGTAAATTTTCAGTTCCAGTTCCGAATTCAATTGCCTGCCAGTGAACGGTTCATTTCCTGAAGTGCAATTGGGTTCCAAGTTTCAAAAGCATATGTTAAGTAAAAAAGAGTTCATGTTGAAATAATGCATGTTATGCCACTAATGTAATTTGAATATTTTCTGGTTCACGGATGCTTGAACTTGGAGAGTGTAGTGCACAATGCAAATTGATTTTAAACTGTTTAAAATTTTGATTCAATTATAACTATGTGGTTCAATTTTTGTGAAAAATGTCCAACATTGTCATAGTTTGTAAAAGTGTTAGTGTCCTTGATGTCTACTGTGAAGAGATTAGCACTGTTTTATCACATTGTGATACTGCGTTGGCTGAAATCTAGTGAGTGGAATGGTCACGAATTTCGGTGCGTGGTGCCTTCCAAATTTGCACAATGTGTTGTTCAAAACTGAGACCTACGGCGCGATGGAGTAAGAATTACTGAAGCGCCATTAAGTCTGCGTGAATACTAATACTGCTGTGTTGTGCAGGCCCTGGACCCGTTCGACAGGCCGACCATGTGGCCGCACACTCCCGAGACGCAGCCCGAGTACCTCGAGCAGATGGCCAAGGAGGGCAAGTTCGACGAGGCCCACTAACGTCATCTTATTTACTTGCCAATTTATTTCATCGTCTGTCTGTACAATAACACTTTTAGAAGACCCATGCTGGTTTACCTAGCCACACGCGCCATTTTCTGGAACGTTGAACCGGGGAATTTTGATCTGTTCGACGGCATGTGCACCCACAAGAAAAAATGTCATGTAGAGATGCTCTGATAAGAGCTTTCTTCCAATATAGTTCACCTACACCGATGTATGAGTATGCGAAGCGATGGATTCAAAGCTGAGTAAAATGAAACTTCGTTCTTTGTCGCTCTGTGTGTAAATAATATGTTCACATACAGTGTTACGGACCTTAATAAATTATTTAACTTTGAGCTCACAATTCTTTCACTGGAGATGTTAATGGATATTTCCAAGTAGGGATAAGGATGGTATGTAAAACGCTCCTTTTAGCCACGGAGGTCTTCATCTAACCTGAACAATTTAACGAAGTACGAATGCGTATTAGTATAAATTGGTACCAATGTACATCGTGTTTATAAAGTTACGAATCATTTAGAATGATAATTTTCGGCTAGGTTAATAGTGCGTTAGGGCAACTTATTGAACTCAAAACCCGAATGTCCCACAAGAATCCGAATGTCCCGCAACAGTAATATTGTCAAAAGAATACCCATTAACATTTAATTCCTAGCGAAATTATCCTTCATAATTAAGCTATAAGAAAGGTATTACTGATTATGATTGTGTTACTGATACGGGAAAATAAATACTCGGTTCGGGTTTTTGTGGGACATACTGTATAGCGACCTTGCACAGCCATCTGCCCTGACGGCGCTCTGACGTCACCTCGGGAGTCGACGAATACGAAGGGCGCGGCTGCCCGCGCCCGACGTCTCTGATAAGGAGGCAGGTTGGGCAGTGGCGGCTGCTGCAAGTCACAGAAACTTAGTTACACAATCGAGCTAGCAATGCCACGAGCAGAGCTAGCAGTGCAGACATATTCTTCTGCCTTGACGCGAGACGATGTATCGGGCGAGAACACGCTGCTGAGGCTCTTACATTTGCAACACGTTGAAGGCGATGGTTTAAACTGAAGTTCAACGTACGACTCAAATTTAAATTCATAAGTGATAAGCAAATTAATAAATACCAAACATTAACTGGGTCCATCAAAAAAGATTGCTAGAATTTTTCAAACGACCCACCGGTGGGTCACACTGCAAGCAATGTGTGTGAGTGCCAAAATCGAACGAAATTAGCATTTATTGCACGTGGAATACATGACCCAGTAAGACGATGTCTTGTCATAATATTTTTAATAACAGTACCACAGTGATTCAAGTGCAGGAGCCAAGAACCACCGTCGCGCGACGCTCATGGGTGCAGGTCCCCCTTGTGCCGCTGCGGGTACTGAAATGAAGTAATGAGAACTTCGTTATTTCGTAACAGAGTGATGAGGACTTCAGCACTGGGACGGTCACTCCTGGAACTGGGACGGTCGCTAATGCCACTCATGCTCGGATATTCTGATACTCATCAACTGTAAAAGCAGCCACGGCTTGTCTTCCCCAGCCGCGCAGAATGACTGAAGTTTAAATACTAACGCGTCTAACGGAGCGATGGGGAATGTCGAGATTCTCTGCAAGTTGCAGCGAGACGAAGCACGTCATGGGGCCAGTAGTGCGTCGGATGTCTTCAGCTTGAAAATCACCTATTTTGTTAAAAAAAATTTGGAGGTTTTCTCATAGTGGTAACGATTATGAACATTTTCTTTGACAATGATGGTAAAAGGAGTGGGTGACAGGATAAACGTTCACTATATACACATGAAAATATCACTAATCTTACTCCGAGAACACTTACGACGTGAAGTTGTGATAGTCCGAGCTTGAGTAGCTGTAAACCTTTTGTAAAACATAAAAAATATTGAACTGAGGAGGATGAAGAGTTGCGTTGTTGTGCTTTGACGTGCCAAGAGATGATAATGCAATGAGAGAGAATAAAGGTTTGCAAAGAACAGTGAAATTGTAAATGAGGAGAAATCATATCTGCAGCCAGTTTAATAGTTTGGGAAATAGCAAGGATTTACGCTGGGAGATGGTAGCAGAAAAGCTTTATCAATAATTATGGTTGTGAAGAAGATACGACTAAGAGAGAAAGAGAGTATTGAAGCCTCGCCGCACGCTCCGTCCCTTGACGAGCTCAGCAATGCGACCTGACGAGGCCGTTCAGTCTGCCACATCTCTCTTATTATTTTGCTCTAGTTTTGTCTTCCAGTTGACTCGCCATTAGAAAAAGAAAACCGTTTATTTTCAAAAAAGTTGACACATGAGATGCACATGAAATTTGATTTTAAAAAATTTTCTTACTATAAAGCGTCCTTATAAACGTACCATACGAGAAATATTCATAGACATAACATACGAGGCGTACTTACTAGCAGATTACATTTTTCATGGTATTAAAGACAAACGGTTTAATTAATTTTTCGGTCGCAGACGGCATGCGTAGAGGGAAGCAGTGAAGGACTCGTACCCGAGCTTTGGTGTTGATTTTGTCAACACTCTTCAACATGGTTATTTTTATCCTTCACTTGTGTTTACTGCGAGACGAATTGCGATGGAAATGCGACACGCGCCCCCAGCGGAGGTGGGGGAAATTTCCACAGATTAGATGTTAGTCAAGAAAATAATAGGAAAATCTTGCTGCCAACTGAGTCGATAATACTGATGCGGAAAATTTAGTGTTGAATCAATAGTAGTGGAAGTATAGAATTTCTTGAATAATCAAGATGGAAAAGCTTTCATGAAAGCACTTGACGAGGTAGCGTGAACAATATTCCACCAAAATAGAGTGTCATGTTAAGAAAGTACAGAATAAACATTTTGATCAAAATCCTCACTTGAGCGAACACTTCTTTCAATGCCTCTCCTGCTCATGTCTCTCCACAGCTCTGTTGCATATTTTGTGCGGACATCTCAGTTGTAGCGAGTCTTTACCGCCTGCTGCCAGCACAGCTGTAGCGAGTCTGCAACACAAAAGATTAGATTTTAATCTAGCTTATAAACTAATTTAAAATTATCAGTAAGTTTAAGGGTCCCTAAACAAAACAAAGTTGTTCCAAAGAAAGGAATGCATAGCTCAGTAAGGAGTTGGAAGGGTAAATCTATTCACAAGGTGCGTTTCCACAGAGATGTTTCCACAGAGATGTTTCCACAGAGATGTTTCCACAGAGATGTTTCCTGCGTATAGGAACAGCAATTTAGGAGACAACTTTATGACAAATGAATTTATGAGAAAAAGTTGTGGCTGGTGAAAAAAAGTCAGTAGTAGTGAAGTGAAAAAAATGGCCATTACGGATAATAAAAAACTTTTTTATACCAACAACATTTATTGATTATAAATTAGTTTCAGCCTCCCTTACCTCAACAAAAACGTTCAAAGAGAGGAAAGGTGAAAGTACCATTTGGTATGGAGTTATGGGAACGTGGAAAAGAAAGAAAGAAAAAAAAAATTTATTTCCAATGAAGTACAAACATGAAATGTCGATACATTGGCTTTTAAAACACCTTAACCTTAACATGCTTAAATGATAATGACACATTGGTATCGTGATACCCGTGTGAAATTTTGAAACAAAAAATGATTGACAGAAAAGAACAACAAGAATGAGTTCCCTTCCTTGCCTAATATGATTTTTACAGCGCACTTAAATATAAGTAACTAAGAGAACACGATCCTCGCGACGCTCATTTGAAAACATTTTAATTAGTGCGCACATGTATTGAAATGAAAGCGAAAAACGCATTCAAATACCTTCGCATAGAGACCCTTAATTGCTATTCATACATGGTTATTGTAATACCCATGATAATTCTTGAAACAGGATTTGAAGAGAAGCATGAAAAAAATGGGTTCCTCTTCGTTGCGGTAGTCAGATTTTGGTAATGCATTTAAATACAAGTGACTAAGAAAGCATAATTCATGTGACGCATTGCTGAAAAACCCTCTCGTTAGTGCGTACTCGTATTGAAAAAATGAGCATAAGAACATAGGAGCTAGTGATACGAGCGTGAGGGATTGATGTTAGAAGTAAAATGAACAGATTTGATTTATTTGCGTCTAGAACTATGAGGTCGACAATCGGGATTTTGGACAATTTTTCACACTGATGCATCATACAGTATGCCAAGTGGTGAGCTCGGAAAGAATATAATATTCACTATAACAAAACAGAAAATGGTTATGATATTTCTTACTCACGCTAATAGTACTGACGCGAAGAGTTCAACGGAGCCAAAGACATGAAAAGTATTGTTGTACATTGCTCGCCGTAACATTTTCAACATAGGTGGAGCCGTACAAAAAGTTAACTATCCAAAATAGTGTTGTCATAATGTATTCGCGAGAGTAAGAAGGTAAGAGTTTTCCACACAAAGCTATCAAGATAAATTTGAGACTAGAATAAGAAGATTAAAAAGATTAAAAATTGCTGTTCTTTAAAGTTATGACATTCGTCGAATCCGCGGCCTTTTTTAAAAATGTTTTAATTAAGAACGAAAAAAGGGAAAGAAGATGCTAAAACACCCTCACATGAACATCATTTCCCTCTTTGCGGTAATTAATTTGGTTTTGAAAATGCAAAATGAATGTGAGTAACTGAAAAAACAAAACAAAATCCCTGTGACACATAGTTGAAAACACTCTTGTTGGGGTGCGCGTATATTGGATCATAAGTCCATAATATTTGCTGCATAGCTGGAACAATACGAAAAGTTAACAACCGAAAATGATTTCGTCTTAATGCACACACGAGCGTTGGAAAGTAAAAATTGCCAATGAACTACGTCGCATGTTCAAATGTTTTAATACGAGCTAAAAATGCTTCCAAATATCTCAAAATTGTGACCATGACTTGATATCTACACTTGGGGATCGTCATACTTATACCAGTTAATTTTTGAAACAAATGGTTGGGAGAAAAGTACGTAGAAAATGCCTTCCCTTCGTTGCGTTGGTCTCATTTTAAATTTTCAACAATGGATTTTGTTACAAGTGGTCCAGAAAACATTGTGCATGTGATGTGTTGTTGTTGTTAAAAGCACTGGTTAGTGCACTCCCATATTGAAATTTGAGCTTACGAACATTGGAACTAGGGAAATGAGGGATTATAGTTGAAGGTAAAATAGGTTATCTATGCACAGGGTGAGTGACCGCACAGGATTTCGTGCGCATAAAAACAGTAAGTTAGGATTAGACTATTTGTTAGTTTAAGACTACCTATCCATCAAAAAGGCGATCCAAAGAGGGGGAAGAAAAAGGCACCATTTAAAAGGGGTTAACGGAACGCGGAATCTACACAGAAAGGGCCTAGAAACAGTAAGTTGAGAAAGAAGATTATGAAAGAAGATAAAAGCTGAAGAAGAAAGTAAGAGGTACTGAAAAACAGGACAGCAGTGAACCGAAAAAAAATGTCCTTAACAAAACACATTCGTGTTGTAACAAATGGAAGGCGTACCTGTCCGCTGAGGACCTCGCATTTCCCCCTGGGTACGCTAATTCCCACCGATACAAAAGTTGTGTCCCCCTGAAGCGCTTGCAACAAATAAAGCCTACTAAACATTCTGCTCGGGACCTGGTATGTTTGTCCTCCCCTTCAAAAAGTGGTTAGTAAAAAGAGAGCCCTCACTCAAATGGCTTTCAAAAGTCGTTAGAGAAAAGAAAGCTCTCTATTATATATATATATATATATATATATATATATATATATATATATATATATATATATATATATATATATATATATATATATATATATATAGAGGTTGTGAAGCATCATTAGATGATTAGATTAAATGTTTGTTTCAGCCTCCCTATCCGCAACAAATGCGTTCCAAAGAGAGAAAGGAAGAAGGCACCATTTGGCATCGACTTAATTAAGGGAACGCGGAATCTATGCACAAGGTGCATAGAAACAGCAAGTTGAGAAAGAAGTTCATGAAACAATATACAAGTTGAAGATGAAAGAAGTAGGAGCGGAAAAACAGAACAGCAGAGAACCAAAACAGGATGGTCGGTAACAGAACAAAAAATCATTCTATTTCAACAAAAAGAAGGCCTACCTAACTTTTCTCGGGACCTCACATTTCCCCCCCAGTTAACTACCAAGGATTTAATAGTCGTTTCCCACTGAGGCGCAACGTTACTACCCTCAATACCGATTAATTATTTTCTTGAAATACTTACATTGGAGCGTAACTCACAGATTGTACCGAAAGGACAATGTTGTGCTAATGTAGTTCACTGAATAAAGAATAAATACAGCATCATTATAAATAGCTTAACATGAGCTGACAATCATCATGCTAGCCGTCCAATTCAAAAACGTAACAGCACAAATCAGTTCCCTCAGCAAATGTGTTCAATGTTCTTTCAATTAGCCGTAAAGCAATTTTCAACCAATCAGTGGTCGTAGAGTTAAATTAATGTGGCACAGCCAATTACATTTTTGATGGAACCTCATTGCAGAGCTTTTTTGTACTATAGATTTTTACAAGCGAAGAAATCGGTATATTAGTTCCCTTGACGTCTGTTAGCTTAGTCTGTACCTGTGGTGCAAGCCTCTCAAATATTTCGATGAAATTATAGGAAACAATTATAAAAAATTAGATTATAAGTTAGTTTAAGACTCCCTAACCGCTACAAAAAAAAGCGTATCGAAGAGAGAAAGGAAGAAGGCACCATTTAGTATGGAGATTAGAGAATGAAGAAACCTATACAGAAGGGGCATAGAAACAGTGAGTTGAGAAAGAAGTTCATGAAATAAGATAAAAGTTAAAGAAGAAAGTCAGAGCCGCTAAAAAACAGGACGGCAATGAACCGAAAAAAGGTGGCCCTTAACGTGACAAAAAGAAAATTTTATTTTAACAAAAAAAACGCCTACGTAACTCTCAGCTCTGGCCCTCACATAGTCCCCATAGGAGCGCTAATTCCCAGAGATACAATAGCTGTATCCCCCTGAGGGGACTATTATAGACATATTATGCTGCTACCTCCACAAACAAACCTCAAACATAAAGCTCTAACTCTAGTGTTATCTGCCAATATTTCCTGTAGGACTGATGTAATTCATTCCAGACGCTTGAGAGCAAAAGGTGACCTGTCACATCTCCCTGCAATAAATTAAATTTTCACTAAATTTCTAAATTCGCATGAAAACATCAGGGTGGTCCCAACTAGAAATTTCACTTACCCACAATCGAGTGACGATGTCCTCGGCCTCACATGCAGCCATCCCATTCCTCTAGTAAATCATCTTCTCTCTGAGGACTAAAAGTACAATCATTGGGGGCCATCTAAAATAACTAGATTCACCTTAGCCATACCGATACGGATGGTTTCCGCCAAAATGACTGCGCGTGTTCGGTATCCGCGTTACACCAAGAGAGCCATATCGAAACTGCCGTTAATGCTATTCTTACCTGAAGGTATTTATGCTAAATCTGGAAAACTAAGCATTTGCGAGCACAATGTCATTCATGTAAAAGGTATTAAAATGTCTCCAATTACCTAAATATGGCAATGAAATTTTGAAAATCGTTAACAACGGTATAATCAAAATTGACAAACGCTCTTTCGTTTGAGAGTAATTTAAGGTCGATAGGTGCATTACTTCGAAAATTGAAAGTGGGTGAATTTATGTGTTTCATTAGTGGCGGGGCTTATCTGGAAAACATCCTAAAAACGATCATGGCGTGTACTGTTTAATGAACATGAGTGGCTGAAACAATTTTTTCCAAAATTTTGAATTTGCATTTCATACCAGAACACATTCAAAACTTGTAGCATGTGCAGCAAGAAAAAACTAGCATGAGAAAGATGACCTATTTTCAGACACCAGAAGATAGTGTGCTGCACTGTGCTGTGCTGTACCTAAAAATTGAAATTCAAAAATTGAACACTATGACCACGGCGGGTAAAACTGAAGTTCAATATTCAACTCAAATTTGAAGTTAATTGCAGCAAGCAATGTTGAAAATAGTAAACATTAACTGGATCGTGCCCTCATTTAGTTTTGAATATTTATGGGAATTTAGTTAGCGATTGCTAGTCGGTCAGCAGCGTCGTGAAAATTCCCTCCGTAGCTCATTGAGCAATCAAAGTGTAAACAAAGTATTCCAATTAGAGTAGGAAGTAAATTTATCTACTACAGCACCTTCTTATTAGAAGAAGAGTAAGAAAAGTTAGAAGTACCGTTCACTAAAACGGATAAAAGGATTTAGCCCTAGATAATTTACGAAATAACTTAGGCATAAATTAGGAATATTTTCCAGACAAGCCCCGCCACTAATGCACCAGATAAGTTCACCCCCTTGTAACTTACGAAATAATCCATCTATTGACTTCAAATTACTCTCAAACGAAAGAATGTTTTAATCTTTCGTTTCAATTACATTTTGAAGTCGATAGGTGCATTATTTTGAAAGTTACAAGTGGTAAATCTATGTGTTGCATTAGTGGCGGGACTTATCTGGAAAAGATCATAAATAAGAATGAAGAGTTAAACTACTTGAAACGGTGCTGAATTTAGCAAAGCCACAAATTATATCCTAGTATGACAACCGCCTCTCAAGATGGCAATCGTACCTAAACCGGCGAAAGTAAGCATGACAAAAAGTTATCTGTGGTAAGTGCGAATGAACAGGCAGGCTAGGGCTATTGAGAAATATTTATTTTTACGCAAAGAAAACGGGTTACCTCCTTATGCTTCGGTAGGAAGAATGAGTCTAGCTAACCTTAATTATTCTGCAAGATAAGTCTGGTGCTGTACACGATGACCTTAACTTACGCTGTCACCACTCGGCACAATCCCGGAACGAGACTAACTCGAGCAGATTGCGTTTTCGTCATGTACGACACGGTACACCGGATGTTGGTGTTGTCGTACAAAAATGAATTTGAAGTCGTCATTGCTTAAAATTATTTCTTTTTTGAGCCTATTATTTAGGCGTTTTAATCACTTGTACAATTGAACTAATTTATTCAAAAAGTTTGGAATTAATCAAATTACACAAAAGAATCATAAACTGGAAAAAATGAAAAATTAAATAAATGACCATCTTCAGATTAAGATCTGATGTTACAAGAGCATCAAAGTTCCAACGATTTGTACATAGCGGCCTTGCGCTACCTAGCTGTCCTCTAGAAAACATAAAATGCCCCACATATTCTGTTGGTGATTTTTTAAATTGATGAGCCTATTTTTATTGAAAAACAAATGTGAAGCTGCTGCTGAGGCCGAAAGTTTTTGCTGATGTTGCAGCTTAAAGGACTGCTGCGCGTTTGAAAACTGGATCTTTTCCAGACAAGCCCCGCCACTGATGCAACACGTAAGTTTACCCACTTCTAACTTTCGAAATAATGCACCTATCGACTTCAAATTGCTCTCAAACGAAAGAATGTTTTAATCTTTCGTTTCAATTACAATTTGAGGTCGATAGGTCCATTATTTCGATGGGGTCAACTCGAAAAGATCCTGAAAACTTACCATGGCACTGAGAACACATCGGGTGAATTCAAATCACTCGCGAAGCGGAACAAAATAAATATAAATTTACTGCGCCTTATTCGTCACACCAAAATGTCAATGTTGAAAGATTTTGGAGATCTTTTTTTGACAGGGTCAGAACTCTGATATTCCAAGCAGGTTTGCCCAAATTTGTGTGGGACTAAACAGTCAGAGCATCGACATATATTAGAAATCGATGCATCAATGCAAGAACTCTTTTTGAATTGTTCACTTCTACTTAGCCTGATATTGGCAGCAGGCGTGCGTTCAGTACTACCTGCTTAGCTTACGTCCAGAGCAAACAAAAGGTAGATGGGAGAGACCAGAATAATGTGTGAGTCATGATCCTTTGCAGTCCTGCGTGTCTTCCGTAATTGCCAAACGATCAAGAAGTTCGGAGAACCACATAGATGAGCCAAATTTCATGATAAAATTGAAACTGCGGTTCTTTTCCAGATTAGCCCCGCCACTAATGCAACACACAAGTTTACCCACTTCTAACTTTCGAAATAATGCACCTATCGACTTCAAAATATTCTCAAACGAAAGATTGAAACATTAATTTGCTTGCGAGTAATTTGAAGTCGATAGGTGCATCATTTCAAAAGTTACGAGTGGGTGAACTTACGTGTTGCATTAGTGGCGGAGCTTGTCTAAAGAAGATCTGCTCTGTCAATATCAAGCAATATCAAGGGCCTTCCTGCGGAATAAACTGTCTCAGCACATCGTTCGCGTCTCAACAATATCCGTGTGCGGCAAGTGTAGGTACGAAATACTTCAGCTCATTAATCAAAATTGCTTGATTTTGCTTCAAATTTTTGCAAGTATGCGACCGTGATGGGATTTCTTCGAAGTTAGTACACATGAGTCAATGTATAAGAGTTAATGTGAAATTGTTAGCCGATGACATTTATTTTATTCTAAATGTCATACTTTTTATATCAACTTGCGAATTGTGACTTTGACCGAAATCTTGACTTAGCTAGAGGCCGCTAACGCTAGTCACCGCTTCATATTTTCCCATAAAATATAAACAAAATTTAAATAGAACTTTGTAATGCAGCTAAAAACTCTACGGAAATATGGATGAGTATTCAACTACCGTGCTTTGTTTGAACCTTTCTGTTATTCCTAAAAATCCCCAGGATGAATTGTTTTACAAATTACTACTGAGAGCAAAGAATTTGCGACAATGTCCGTCTTTACAGCCTATCTCATTGCGTTAATGGAGCAGAATTAAGAAAATAGCTGATCAAAAGAGGAGCAAAATGCGGCGCAAGGCGCTCATGTTGCAAATAAGAAGCAGTTGGTAGGTACTTACGGCCCATACGGCGGCTGCTGAGGCGCATGAAATGTTTATAAAAACACCCTCCAAGTGTTAGTCTCAATTCTGAGAATGGGGGACGACCCTACATCGATTCTTCATTGAGAGCGCGGCTGAATCACACGCAGGGCTCCCAGCAGCCAATGCCTAAGCAAATTATTCACGGAATGGTGTCTAACTTTTCAGATGCAGTAAAAGAAAGTCGAAAAGTTCTCGATCTTTAAGGACCAATAACGTAACTTTGAGTTAAAATAACCCTAAAACATTGGGCCTAGTGCTTCTAATTTGAATTTTTTCGACACAGCATAGCAGCGGAAAATGAGCCTTGTGTCTCGATGTCGTAAGCCACTCGGTGTTGGGCCCTGGGACCGAGAGCGGGCCAATCTGGCCCTTCTCTAGTCCCAGTCTAAGAGCTCAAGCTCCCCAAGTGCTCAATTGATCGACTCGAGACATGTTTACGAGCATCTCCCATTGCTCCGCAACGTTTTATTTGTACAAAAGGGCGCGGTGTTCTGCAGGATAATTTGCATTTTATGACAAATTCCAACAGTTTCAGTCTTGTTCGGAGATCCCCTGGGAAATACACGGGAGCAGTTGGATGTGACGGCTCGGGAGCGCGCAGAACGACGGAGGAAGGACTTACGGGCGCCGGAAGGTCGTCAAAAGCGGCCGAGGGCGCCTGCATACGACCGCTATTGTGACACCTGACGCTGTCATGTCTTATGAACGCCACGACCTGGCAGCGCTCGCACTTTTGTGAGCGCCGCAGCCGCGCTATGATCTTGAACGGATTTGTGCAGGATTGCGCTAGAATTATTGGCCATGATGCCTTGTGAACGCTGCGGTCCTACACCGCCGTCACTACTTTTCTATTCTACACAAGCCTCGTGCCGGCGCGCTAAATAATCTAGAGTGGATTTGTTCAGGATCGAGTGCTTTGTGAGTCGTGGCGCTTGCTCGATGTGCGCGTCGTCAAATGAAACTGGTGCCGCTGTACTTTGGTCTTTCCTTACGCACCAGTTCTTATACTTGAATGGGCTTCTTTAAAAATGAGCTGGACTTGCTAGCCGTAGAATTATTAACCTTTGTACATTGAAGCTACTCTTGCCTTGCATTGAGTTATGTTGCACTGATTATGTAATTTGAGAGAGCACGACACGCAGTTGTGATGACAATTTTGAACAACGCGAGATAGTTTGCCCGCCGCGCGCTGCCTTCCAGCGCTGGAGTAAGTCGGACTGATTGCGATTATCTTTGATTATCTTTCACAGTGGACCAAATCTGAACAAAATCGTAGTAGAAATTTAGGCCCCAGTTTTGTACAAATGTCTTAGCTATACAACACTGCTCAGAATTTTTCGCATTTATTTACTAGGGTATTTATTTTAATTTTACGTATTTATGTACCATTTCACTGAAGGAATTTTTTAATGATTTTTTTTTTGTGTCGCCTTGTTTTGTTCTCGAACACCAAACTTTTGTGGTTAGCATTACTTTGCGATGGATTCAGGATAATGGATAATTGAAGCTTGTAGTTTTACAGAGGATCTCAAGTTGAAACCTCACGATTAAAATATCACGTTGACGTTTCCATGAATACAAAGGAATAGTTTCACACTCTTCGATTCCTGTTCATCTCCTAATAAAACTGGATATTCATTCAATTGAAGTAATAAGTGCAACTGTTTTTTCGGTCTCAAGAAATTATTTGTATCGCTTAGCCAAACTGAGTAAAAGTTTTTACAACAAATAGTAATGTAGATCTCAAAACTTTGGAGAACACTTTCGGCACAAGAAATTATGCGGTAATTATAATTGCTTAGCTAAACCGAGTAAATGTTTTTACCACATATAATATGTAGATTTCAAAACGTTAAAATACATTATTATGTACATCTACTGATTTGTGAATATCAGCGACCTTGAGACAAATGTGAACTTCATGTAGCTCTTTTGTCTTCCCTCGTGGTGTTCATGTGTAACTCAATGGCACAGTAATATTTGCTTCACGCCGTCTTCTTTAAGGTTTTCGGAATATTTTTTTTCGGAATATTTATTCGTAATATTTTATAATAATATTTGACTAGCGGTGTCTTCTTTAAGGTTTTCGGGATATTTTTGTGTACAAATATAAAAGAACTCCCTCCAAAAAAAAGTGAAGTAATGTAAATTCCTTGTTTTAATATGTAGCTTCGTAATTAGGACGTCATTCCAACCATGTGTGTTGTTTTGCGTAGACACGTTGTTCAAAATTTACTTGCTACAGTCATTCTCAACTAACTCATTCTTCTACGAATAGATATATTATTTCACGCACCTTTATAGATAGATAAAAGCTTAAAACTGTATTAACACCTGGTTTTGGGATACTGCACATTGAATACTGAAAATACTGCAGTAAAAGTTGAAAATTCTGCACATTAAACGAGTAATTTTGCCACAACTGTGAGACCGCGCAACCAGTAAGTGAAAACACAACAGATTCCAATGCATCGCGTGAAGCGGTGCAAACTACAGATGTTAGGAGCAATTAGAAAGAAAGGAAGAAAGAAGAAAGAAAAACCGTTCATTTAAAAAAAGAGTAGATACATGAGATACATAACAACAAATTGGATTTTTAAATTTTCTCAATTAGCACCTCAGAGTTCCGCGCCGTAAAAAATCAGGTGAATTACCTGGTTCGCATCCCTAGCTGCAAATGTCAACAATTCAGTTTGGCTGAAATTTGAATTAAGGACTTGAGTGAAAACGGTGTATCCCCACATGAAAGAAGTAAATCACACATCATACTGGATTTAAACAATTTAAACAAATTGTTTAATTGTTAAATTAAGATTTAAAAAATAAATTTAAACAATTCAAACCAATTGTCTAAATTGTTTCAATTGTTTTAATACAGAGCGCTGCAGACACAGGAGAGGACTTGTGATAGCATGCACCAGAGGCGGAGGACGGGCGGTCACACAACACCCGGCTCCTGAAATGATGCTTTATTTAAACTATTCATTTACCACAGGTGATTCAGAGGTAGAATGTTTCTTAAGTCGAGTACAATGGTCAAATTTGAGCATAGCTACCTGTGGGCCCGAATAAGTTCAGCGACTTCTAGGGCATTCCAATCAACCAAGCCTGATACGTATCATCTTGTACATTGGTTTTTCAAATGCCTTATAACTAACACCAGGACGCAATGCCGGTTACCCCCGGTCAAGTCGGTGCCCATTTCCGACACCTGGGTAGAGTGGGATATTGTACTTGAGTTTTCCCTTATGCCCAACGGGGGAAGTCACCGCGCAGCGCCGGGGTTCGAACCCACGACACCTTCACGGAAGGACGCGTTCTTAACCACTCTGAACTGGTCAGCGTGCGACATGCTGATAGGAGGATCTGCCTTCGTCATAAAATATCGACGAATTTGAAGAGATGAGCGTGTAAACATCTCATCAGAGAATAGTTAGTTTGACTGTTTCTGGTAGCAAATTAGGAAATTTTAAAGTGCAGCTCGGAAAATGTAAACAGAGCGGGTCAGATTTGTCGTTGTTCTTTAATTAATGAAGTATCTTAACGCAAAGTCTCTGTTTCCGTGTAAAATAACGAGTAAAAACATCATCCGTTTCTTCAATTTCATTAAAAAGCTCGAATTTAACATAAGTACATAGGGATAACAATAATGTACCCATCGAGCAAAACTGTATGTATTCGGTCGGTTTCAAAGAGGCATCATTTTTCGGGTAACGAACCTTCAAAAGACCGACGAAATTTTGGGCGACGCTCAAGTTGTGAGGCGATAGACGGTCCTGCTCTCAGGGCTTCAGGAATTGCTAACTTTTGTTGGGCTTAGCACATCCCCGGACTCTCAAATCTAACCTCATATTGTAGACTATCAGCTAGAGATTTGGCGAGCGAGGCGGCCATTCCGTTGATTAAATTCGGGAAATGGACCTTGTTCTAGTTCAGAGCCATTTTTGGCGAGTGGGTCGGTGCAAAGTCCTTCTGGTACATCCATTCTGCATCGCTAAAATAAAGGAGAGCCCGCGGAAGTGCTACGGTTTCAAGAATGTCATGACGGTGCACTTTTTGAAGTATTATGTTTGAAGATGAGTTGCTTTTTTGCCCAGCTTCTCCTTTTTAGGATAACGCTGAAATCGTAAGCATTTTTTATTAGAATTTGCATTTTTCATATCAAATAAAACTAACATTTTTCAAGATTTTACAAATCCTCTGTTTTTAAAATTCATTCAATAATATTCACTGGTATCAAATATTGTTTTACGTAGGCCCCATGTTTAAAAATCCCGCTGTAGTATGCGAAATAACTGCCCAATGAAAACTAAACTCAAATGAAAACGACTGAACTTGAGCAGTAGAAGTGAGAAATAACGCTGCCGGTTCCATGATGCAGCCTTGGAGCGCAAAACTGCCCCGCTGATCAGTTTTGCAGTCCGCACACGAGCTCGTCAAAGGCCGCACAAATAAGTGAGCTCGTGATGTCGGCGCACTTTTTAATCTGCGTAGTCCAGGTGCTCGAGCCAGCGTTAGCTGCGCCAAAAAGCGAGCAAATGAGCTCAAGAATATCACGTCAAAGCGATACGCAAGAAACAGATCCAGTTCAATTGCTGGGTAATCTAATTTGGCGCGAGTGGTTTTCGATTTGGTGAGGGGAGAAAAGTAGACACACAGAAGATTGGCTCGCCTGCAGCCAGCCGTGGTCACTGATGCTCTCGCTCTCGTTTGTTACAGCTGCAGAGAGCTGCGGCTTTTGTTGCAATGATTTCAAAGAGAGCTCTCAACCTCACGATAGTGAGGTCCTTAACGCCAATTTATAACTATCTCGTTTGCACTGGCGTTTTCTATCTGATTTTGAGCAATTATTTGAAAGATATTCTCTCATTATTTTCTAATAGAGAAATCAGTGAACAGCTTTTTCTGACCTAAAAATGTCTGCTTCATTGATGCCAGTTAATGGAAACTTCGAGTCTGACAGCAACAGACGTGATGTGTCTGACACTCAGCAACAGACGTGATGTGTCTGACACTCAGCAACAGAGACGTGATGTGTCTGACACTCAGCAACAGACGTGATGTGTCTGACACTCAGCAACAGACGTGATGTGTCTGACACTCAGCAACAGACGTGATGTGTCTGACGGCAATATTCATACACAAGTTACCACGCTCCACACAAGAGAGGAGCACATTATGCAGCATCTCACACATGCGACTCGCGTTATGCTTCAGAATGCAGTCACAGTCGCGCCTCCTCCCTTCCTTCTCTCTCTCTCTCTCGCCTGCGCTGCCACGAGGGACCAAAATGCCAGTGTAGTCACGGCAGCGCTGTGACAGCCTACTTTGTTTACGGTATTGAAATTAACTTGGATGCATTTCGTAGTAAATTCACTCGTCGTTAGTGAGTTGAGTTCAACGGTTAACTTGCCCAAGAAGTTGGAGGGTCGCCGGGTCAATTCCCGGCAATGCCAGCCCGATGTTTCTGCCCAATGGGAAGTGGAGAACTCTGCCACAATTCCCCACTAGACCCAGGTGTCGGAAATGGGTTCCGGCACGGCTGGGTGTACCGTCATTGCGTCCTGGCCTTAGTTGTGAAGCATCTGAAAATTGAAATAAAATGCTTTGCTAATATTCGATTTGAATCAAAAAGAAAATATATAGAAAAATTATTCATTTCCAATAGAGTTGATACAAAAATCTTCACTGGTTTTTGAAACATCTTTAAAAAAAATCAATGTTTGGCAGTAAACTTACATAGATATCATATTACCCATGTCAAAGGTTGAGCAAAAGTTCGAGAGAAATGTATAAAATTGTATTCTCTTGAGTAAGTTATTCTAAATTTGATTATGTGTATAAATGCAGGGAATGAAAATTGAAGAGACAGCGCCCCTTGGACAAGAACGCTCTTCAGAATTAAATTGATTCATGCATTACATTCGTATAAAATTAGGCAGCAAACACCCGTGAGCTCACTCCAATGTACCAGCAGCCGCAGTAATGAGCGTTTAGTGATGAATGTAACACTTATTGTGGGATTTTCGCTCCGAAGCCACACTGTTAGTTCTAACTTTGCTCTTTTAAATTTCCTCCATGCTGAACAGTGATGCCATACCTCCATGCTGAACAGTGATGCCATACCTCCATGCTGAACAGTGATGCCACACCTCCATGCTGAACAGTGATGCCATACCTCCATGCTGAACAGTGATGCCACACCTCCACGCTGAACAGTGATGCCATACCTCCACGCTGAACAGTGATGCCATACCTCCATGCTGAACAGTGATGCCATACCTCCATGCTGAACAGTGATGCCATACCTCCATGCTGAACAGTGATGCCATACCTCCATGCTGAACAGTGATGCCATACCTCCATGCTGAACAGTGATGCCACACCTCCATGCTGAACAGTGATGCCATACCTCCATGCTGAATAAAAAGTGATGAATATTTAAAAAAATGAATGTTTTTCATGCATTTCCTGCAGTTCACTTGGCCTTCTTTCAATTGAGTAGTGTGTACATTGAGATGGTTTTCTCATTCCGACATTTCGCCCGTTAGGATGCAAAAATTGGGAAATTCCGCCTGTAATAAATTGTTCTTCTAATTGCTATGTCCAAAAGGCAGAGTACTGGACAAATTTTGTCTTGAACAATTTGCTGATTGCAGGCGTTGATATTGCACCGGATGAGCGACTTGGGACGGAAAACTGGGCAGACTGTCACAATGTTGCGCTTCAAACCACACAAAAAGTGTTTTTAAAATTTCAAAGTGACATTCAGCACAGTTCTTCAGCATGTAATAGATTAATTAGAAACGAACGTGAATTATTGCTTCAAAAGAAACAAATGGCCTCAATCAATCAGATATTGAAACAATTTGCGGCCGAGTAAACTCCACGAAATGAAACAGGCACAGACCTGACGAGCGACAGCCGCACACCAACACTTTGCTTGAAACTTCCAAAATTTCTTCATATCGCGTCGAGTTCTGGGAGCAGATGGCTCGCATTCCAGGCCTGTAATTGCTGCTCATCGCATCTATTGGAGGCATCATCGGCCACATATTTCCTCCGCGACAATTATCGAGAAATTGGTCGGAAGTGGCGCAGTTAGACAACATTTATTGCTTCTTCCATGGGACCCGTACCTGCGCTGCGGTGTCGTGTCTCGCTGCGTCTCACTGCAGCTAGTCTCGTGTCTCGCTGCGTCTCACTGCAAGTCTCGTGTCTCACTGTGTCTCACTGCAGCCAGTCTCGTGTCTCACTGTGTCTCACTGCAAGTCTCGTGTCTCACTGCGTCTCACTGCAGCCCGTCTCGTGTCTCGCT
>JACJUY010009507.1:0-26118 GCA_014220935.1 Platorchestia sp. MABIK | reverse complement strand
TTTTATTCAAGGTACCTTTGTTCGTTGCTAGAAACCTTGTGTTTAAAGGTTCTAGCTTTGTTTACCTTGTTCAAACCTCTTTTCTTTGTTTCACTCAACCATAAAATGTGTGTATAAGTAAGTTTAATAAGAATATTTGAAGCAAGAAAAGGCCTTTTGTGTGTAATTGTGTGAAAAAAAAATATTCTAATGTCCTGAATTTAAGAAAGATTTGGTGGAGTATTTAAATTTGTATGTATTTTCTGTGTCATTAATATTTTTCAATGTGTTTCTTGAGGATGTGAACTGTCCATTTGCCAAGTGCAGAATTTATTAGATGTATGTTATTCTCATAAGCCTAAACAAGTATAATTTATTATCAACATGAGTGAAAATATCAATGCTTTAGCCCTTAGCATAAAATTGCAGGGAGTAAAATGTAGTATAACAGCTCTGCGGAAAAAAGCTCTTTCTCCTGGCTGTGAGCTGGCTTTTCTAGTAGAAACCATTCCTCAGTTGAGTAGCCTTCTACAGGCCTGTAGACTTTTGTCCTCCACTCTCCCGTCCGATATTAAGGAAGTGACGGATGAGGAACTGGTTAGGCGAGCAGAGTATGAAGTGCAAGTCGTTGAGCTGTTAGCTGACTTAAAAAATCTAGTTTCAACTTCACCGGTGTCAAACTCAAGTGATACCGTTCCAACCTCTGTGTCTAGTAAGGTTTCAATTTCTGATGTTCCATTGAATATTTTTCGATCCCCTCAATTGACGCTAAAGAAATTTAGCGACAATGAGAACTGTCCTTTTTCTTTTCTTCACTTTCAAGAATCTTTTCTTAACGCCCTTCAGGCTTACCCTGGTATGAGTGAGGGGCAAAACATCATCTTCTTGAAGAATCAGCTTCACGAGAGAGCTCTTAGTCTGGTTGAGGGCCTTCCCAATGAAGAGTCTAGTTTCCGATCTGCTTGGGATTTACTCCAACAGGATTTTCTAAACGCTGACAAGCTAATTTCTATCGCTCTTGATGAGTTAATTAGTAGTCCTAGTGTCCATAGTCTAGCCGAGATAGGTGCCTTTCTCTCTAGGGTTAAGTTTCGTATTCTCGAGCTCTCTAAGCTGGGTTTGGACTTCAGTGGCGAGAAGTCTGGAAACCTGCTGTTTTCTGCTGTTATCAAAACCAAACTTCCTGACTACTTTCTTCTGGAGCTTCTTCGCTATTGCAAAGCAAGCTTCTTTACTCTTAAAATGTTTGAAAATGCACATCAGGTGCTTTCTCTTTTGGAAACTAAAAAACCAAAAAAGGTTCTTCCCTTCCGCAATGAGAGGGTGGGGGAATTAACCCGAGTTGCTNGAAGCTTCTGCAGCTGCTACAAGCACCTACTTGAAAAAGATGAATGACATCTTTGATGTTCTGAATTCAAGTCCAGGAGTTACAGTTCCTCTTCGTAAGCCTCTTCATTCTTCATCACCATCAATTGAGTTTTTGAAGGAGGCTTTGCAATGGTTGGAACAGGTGCAAGAGTTGAATGCTCCTCGAAAATGCCGCTTTATTAATGGCTTCATTCAGTCCATTAATGTGATTCTTCATATGAGGCCTATTTTGGATACTTACAATCTAAAATACCTATCAACCAGAAATCTGTGTCAGGATGAGCTGGAGTTATTTTTCGGGAAGGTTCGTCTACTCCAGAAACTTCCAGACGCTCAAGTCTTCACCCAAAACTATGTGAAAATTGCAGTAGCGTCTCTCATGCGTGCACCTCTTGCGTCCAATTGCGAGACGGTTTCGGATCACCAGCTGGGAGAAATCTTGGATTTCTTAGCAGAGGTATGAAGATTGAGTTCTAGGGACAATTGAAGTTATAATAGCACAATGATAGTTAACACATACGGTAAAGTTGTTGCCTTGCATTTGTTATTAAGGGTACAAGCAAGTAACTGCAGTGTGGGTTGTCTGGTGTTATATATATATTTTTTTGACGTTTAGGTTTGCATCCGTGGAGGCTATTTCCTTGACAGCAATTCCTATACTAATTTTGTGATAGTAAATAGCTGGATGTAACAGTGTTTCTATTAATTTATTACACAACTAGTTTAAAATATTATGTTCCTTTTCTTTTCCTTAATGTTTTCATTTCCCTTCTTAGCTATTCCCATCCTTCCCCACTCGCACTTTCGTAAATTTAAGATTCCATTCCGTGATTCTTATGATCCTGCTCACCATTTCACTGCATGCAATAACTCATGGACATCTTCATTTTAGTCATAGCACATGTTTCTTTTTATCTTTTATCCCAGGGGGAAAATATGTGGTTCTGAAGTGTGAGTGCTATACGCAGGTGACTTGTATATAGGAATACTCTTTGTGCATAGATTTCACATTCCCTTCATTCTATACTAAATGGTGCCCTCATCATCCTTTCTCTCTCTGAAACACTTTAGCTGTGGTTGGGGCAGCTGAAACTAACTTCATTTTGAATCAAGTCTTCCACTTTCCAACTTTTATAGTGTTCATAAGTAGCATCTACAACCAAAAAATGCTGCTTTGTTAAGAGTTTGATTATTTATCTTCTCCCATGTTCCGGAACAGAAGGAAGTGGACCCTCCAGTCATAGAGCTGGAAGAAGAAGAGAAAACTGCTGCAGTTATGTGCAAAGGAAATACGGAAATCGGAGGAATTTTCGAATCCGTAGAAGTCGAAGATGCTGCAATTTACATCTCGGGTTATATGGCTATGAAGACCGACGAATATCACAAAAAAAGTGAAAACACCTCGCTAATTAATTACAACGAATGTAGCTCAATTTTAACTCAAAGTGATCTAAACTTTCATCTGTTTGTGTCCTTTAAACAGTACGTTCAATCAGACGATCCAAGCAAAGGACTGAAGTACTGCAGTAAGTCTTTTGTTGGTAATGTAATAGGTTTTGAAAGGGTGTTTCTTTACCTGTTCAGCAAAATCAGTCATTTACCTGGCTTCTGTAAGACAGTTCGTGAAGTAATCTATTCAAACTGTCCCAAGCCTAACACTTGCTGCTCGCAGATAACGTTCTTCCTCATTAAGTTTTTCGTGAAGTGTAGAACTTTACAGTCTATTAGAGCCTACAATAGATCATTACAGAAAACATCTGTGAAGGAAAAGTTAAACAAAATAATGCACAATTGAGTTTCTTCCTTCAATGAATCTTGATCATTAAATTGTCCCATTTTGGTAAAACCAATATGACCCGTGCAGCATTCACAGTCCTGCAGCGCTACATGATGAGTGTTGAGCAAAATATAAGTTATAGCTTTTACTTGACTAAGTAGAATTTAATTCGCATGTCCTCCAATTGTTCTGTGGTTCAAGAGTGCATTGTAGATCTTTACAAATGTGTAACTTACTATAAGTTTCAATTTTGGATGATGCGACTTCTTCTTGTGAGGCTCCCGTAAGTTGAAAAAAATATTTATTATGAAATAGCTCAACTCTCGACAGATACACCATAGAGCGTTATGGAAACGACAAAGAAAAGAACCCTAATTTGTCTAAACAGCCGTGGCAGTCATTGAACATATTTAAAACTTAGAGTTTATAAACCAAAAACATGTTTTTCTTTCAAATGAAACAAGTTTCAACTTCCTAGCATTCATGGTTTTCCTTTCATAAGCAAATTAAAAGGCTCGGTTACTTTTGGCCCACCCTGTAAATGTATGGCGATTGGTGAGTTATTTTTTCAGTTTTGCATTATTTATTTGAGAGCACGCAAGAAGAGGGGCTTCTTTTTGATGTTATCGCGAAAAGGTATTTCTAAGAGATTTCAATTCTGCAGACTAGATTTCACAAAATGTGTACTGTACGTTTCAAGCGCTTGGTTACAGCTGAAGTCTTATAATTTATGTCCAACAGGAAAGGAAATGCGATTAGTAATTTCTTATCGATTATTCATTCATACTATAATTAAACACAGCAAGTTGCATATTATTGAATATGTGCCGTGTATGTATGTATGCATATATATATATATAAATACATGTATTTATATATACATGTGTGTGTGGGTGTGTATATATTTACTGTATAATTTACATGTACATGTGCACATGTGTTTACTAAACCGAAAACTGACATTTTTAACTAGAGATAATGGTCCCTTCCTGTTCACCCTCGACTTGTAACATTACCTAACTCGTCATCTCTTAATTATTGTAAAGCATTCACGTGAAAAACTATACATTTTTGTGTGATCATCCGTTTATTTTCAAATTAAATGCTTATCAACTAATGATCGTTATGTTAAAATGATGCTATTAAAAATACAAAATTTGTAATTTTCGTGTACCTCATGCTTTTATATGTATTTTTTTACGCTTTCCTCGAAAGACCATTTTTGAACATCGGCCGAAACAAGCGATTCGTATAGTATTTCCTGGCGTCAAGAATCGTGAAGTTTTATGTCATGTATTTGTAAATTGTCAAAAGTCATGAAGTTGTGTTATCTCTTATAGTTCTCATTACATGTATCATCAAATGTAGTTTAAGCAAGATTAGGAGTACATTGCCCTCAATCATTTTTCGACTAGTGACATGGGTATTACAATACTCGTGTGTTTGTATCATCTAAGTGTATTAACTTTGAGACATTTTAAAAACCGATGATTGTACTTTTGTACCATCTCTATTGGAAATAAACTGTTTTTATTTCTTTCTTTCTTTCTTGACAAATGATTCTGAGTTGCATTTCGCTAATAAAAAACTCGATCGGTGTCAGCAACAGCCAGTCGACGAAAGTTACTTTCCTGTTCTGATTGCGGTCGTGCTTATAAGCTTCAGCAGAATGTTGACAGGTATGTTTGTTGTATTGTTAAATACCATAGCTAACATATTTCATCGCATAAATAATTAATAGTTTCATTCTTGTGATAGTCATTGAATTAACAGCATAGTTACCTTACAGCGCCGGTATTTTGCCAGCTAATTAAGTGCAAGACGTCCTATTTCTTGCCATATTGCACGCCAACGAAGCATGTTTTTGTAGTTATGCGAACAAAAAAATTTAGTCAGGGTTCTTGGACACTTCGAGTTACAAAAGGTGCTAAAGGCGAAAGGAAGAAGCTATAAAATTAGTTTAAAAAAGTCAAATAAACAAAAGAGTGCAGTTATTGACTTAAAATTTGCAATATATGTTTGGATACGCACTGTCTTTCTTAGACGCTGTAACACGGACGTAGAATCTGTTATAGCTGCGATCATGCCTAGAATTCCGTCACCCGAAATTGACACACTAGGGCTTCTAGCAACTGAGTGTCGGGGAAAGTTTATAAATACTGAAAAAGGCAAGGTAGTTTTTCCACAAAATCTCTGAATTTCCTCACCCGCCCTTTAGGAAATGAATAAATTTGATTACTTTACGATCAACTTTACGAGTTAATGAGTGTATGTGATTGCAACGAAGTCTCTGAGAAGCATATGTGATGTGACAAGATTGGATAAAATCCGTAATGAAAAGATATGACGAAGGTCATGTGTGAAGAAAGCCAGAAAGTCATCAGAGAGAGTGGATCAAAGTGTTAGGTTAGACTGAGCTTGTGCGAAGAATGGCTGAAGCGCGTGAATGGATGGAAAATTGAAAGAAAAATAGATAATTATACTAGGGATAGGTGAACATATTATTGTATTTCTTGCAGCATGGCAGATGATTGCGCACAGAGTGAGGAAGAGCCAACGACACCACCTCGAAAAAAGAAAAGCTCCACGTGAAAGCTAAAAACTACCAGCAGAAATTTAAAGATTTGTGGACATCGGAATCTAAGTTTGAAGGATGGTTAGCCACAACAGAAGCAACAGAGCAAAAGGCTGTGGCATATTGCAAGGTTTGTCGAACCGAAATTACTTGTGGGAAATCGATCGCAGATCAGGCGTCACATGCTCTCAGAGACACAAACAACGATCCATGGTGGCAAAGAAAACCCCATCAGCTACGTGCTGTCCAGTGCTCCTCTCAAAAATCGTGCTCGTAAAGTGGAACTGCAAGCTTGTGTATTTTTAGCTAATCACCACCTACCTATCTTATTGTGTGAGCCTCTATTAGTTTGATGAAAACAATGTTCCCAGATCAGGAGTCGCTGAAAAAGGTGCGCCTTGGAAAACAGTGGGTATCCAAAAAAATTCGACAGGTATTTGGCAAACATCTTGTACGTGATATCGTCTGGGATATCAAACCAGCATTCTAACGTCGTTCAACTGGCCTTCCTTCCTGACGCTCATGCAGTATGTAACACTGTACTAATTTATACTGAGGGAGCTCTGGAAACCATTCCATTTACCTTTTAGTTAATTTATAGATCATAGGTCAGGATTGGCTGTTTCAGGGTAATCTGGGGTAATCAACACCCTTCAGCTAGGGTAATTTGAGTCGCCTCGCGTGGAAACCCTGCACACGGTACATCACGGTATACATAAGACAGGTAGGTCTATTTCAAAGGTGTCAGCTGCTCAAAACCGTTAAACAAGCCAGCCAATAGGAAACGTTTAAGCTGATGACATCACAACACCCATACCACGTGACCCACACCCCACTCGCGGCAGCGATGCACTGGCTGCCGTACGTATGATGGCACCATGGCAGGAACTGCCGAGTTTCCGCACATACGTATTGAAAAAAATTAAATCGTCTGGAAACAATGATACTGAAAAACGTTGATAATCTCGTATACAATGCTTAATAGCCACGTTATAATTGAAATTTGTGTGCATACTGTGCGAAACCTTCATATTTATCAATGCAATGCTCCGTTTGCGACTTGCATCCTCATTGTAATTTTCAAATTAAAATGTTTCTTATCGAGAGATTAAAAGGATAACTCAAATGAAAGTCCACATAATGTTACTATATATTTCAGGAACAAACACTAAGTTCATCGTGTGTCAACGTAAATTTATTCTGCATAAACCACAGGACGAAATTACGCTGGCAAATGATGCTCTCCGGTTCAAGAATGTCAATTCTAATAGAATACTGGCTAAACAACATACCATAGGAAGCAGGATTTGTTATTTTACACTGTCCACCATCTTGTAAGCACATTAATTCTAGATATACATATATTTTATTTGCATCGTATATATTCAAATTGTAAGAATAGGATTCCGGAGTGCAAATTTCCGTACAAATCTTTCTCTTGCACCTTTTCATAATCTGCTGTGCTCTCTTACTCTTACCTACCGATTTGTTCAGACGATTCTTGAAAAATCCCCGCTACATAATATTGCGTTATCAAAAATGTGTTATAAAGCTGAGTTAATTTTCAAATTGCCCTATATCAATGATCGATGTCTAAATAGTTCAAAATATGAATATGACCAAAGTTGAACTGAAAGTGTAGCTGCTTAAGTGACTACAGGAATATTGGCAGTTTTGCTGTAGTCATTCAAGCAGCTACACTTTTCCCTGTGAAAATCCCTCAATACAGGAAAACATGCATTTGGCCACGTTTTATTACATTGGCATAAGTAGCCTTACATCCATATTTATGCATTACATTACATTATACATTAATACATTATTGTAGCAATTTAATATTGAACACTACGTCCTTTCATTATTAAATATACATACATATACACATATATACACACCCACACACATGTATACAGACAAGTACAAATATATACACACATTTGCACATACATATCTACGCACATACATACCTATGCATACACACACCTAACACGTAAACATACACAAGTACATTTCTATGCATCGAGGAAATCACAATACAAACGCGTTCTTTAAAATGCTGTGCGATGTTCTGATATATAGGATAATGAGCAAAAGAAATTCATGACAACTTTTTCAGTGTGTGTTGCTGCTTACAATTTCTAATGAAATATTGTAACGATGTTTTAATTAAATATTGTATTGAAAAGATTATTGGTTCATAAGCGTCTGATTTACCGTATTTACCGTACGTGGGTGATCGCGCAACAAATACATAAATATATTTTATAAATATTTTGCTATAATGAAGTGAAATTAAGTACTACGTAGTGATACATTCACCCATCTACGTACACATAGAGTGCACACGTCAACATATACACAAGTAAGCATGAGCGCAAATATCAGCGTAAACTAGTCAGTATAAACTAGCATTCCAATCGAGAAACACTGAGAAAATACCTTTTATTACGGCCTGAATTTTATGAAATTTCCGTACTAGAAAGTGGCACAAAACAGTCTATCAGAGTCAAAAACAGGAAAACGATTGTCCTACAACGGTTCCCAAGTACAGATATAAGTGAGGCCTCGGCGCGGTTGTTATAATATACTCTAGAGCGTAAGAGATGATTTGATAATTGCACTGCACTAGCCTAACAAGAGCATTTTTGGGCGTGAGTAAGAAAGAAAACATGAAATGTCCCATAAGAGTATCATATTAGAAAAAAAATCACGTTCTCTTTGAAAAAAAGGCTGGTATTCATAGTTTATATACCAGCTGCTAGTCCAGTACACACAGGTGTATGTGCACATATGCACATGCATATGCGCACATACACCCATATACAAATTAGCGTGTTTGCGAGTCCCAGCGTATAGGCGATCAAACCATAATACCTACGCATACATTCCAAACTGTTTTGTGATGTCTTGAATCATAAAAAATGAGCAAGGGAGAGTATTCCGCAATGGAGATACCAGGCAAATGAGATTTGTCAATACGTGTTCAGTGTGTTCTGTAACGAAGAATTATCGTTGAGACGCAAGATGACGAATTATTTTGGATTTAAATTCTCTCGGTCTTTGAGGAATTTTAATGCTCAGGGGAAGTTTGTTCCACAGTAAGGCGCCTGATATTGACAGAGCCTTCTGCTCTTTGTGACATGAACGATAGTTGACTAAGACATTGTTGTTTCTGTTCGGCTTTTGGTTGGTTATAGTGCGTGGATGGAAACGCACTCTCTCAGCATTGCTCTGAGGAAGGTACAACGAGGAGAATACGTATTGGGCCCTCTGCATGAGGAGCCTTTCTTGAATAGGAATCCAACCGAGTTTATTAAGGAGAGGGGTTACATGATCACTTCTTTTGAAGTTACCGTTGCAAACCACCTTGGCTGCAAAGTTTATGCATTTTTCTAAGCCCATTTGAAGGTATTGAGGTAAGTCTCCCCATACTAAGCTGTAGTAGTCAATGCGCGATAAAACCAAGGATTGAATGGCTAATAATCGGGATGTTTAAATATCAAACCGAAGTGGACAAGAGATATTGCAGCTTCGTATCTTGACGCCGTCTTCCGTGAGCGATTCCTGATGACAGTCAAATGTGCGACATTAACCACAGCGCAGTGCAGTTTTGTGAACACTAAATTCTGACTCGTTTCATTGCATTTCGTTCAAGTGGTGACCAGTAAGGTGCTCGCATATTGGCTTTCAGTTTTCTATTTTTAATAGATTTGGCGGGCTCTTCCTTCACGGAGCTCTGATTACCCTAGATTTGCCCATATTTTTCATTACCCTAAACATTACCCTAAGGTACCCCTGATTTCCCTAAATTAGGGTAATTACCCTGCTCGTGGAAACACTGACCGTGTGACTGGTGTCAAGGTTTGCAGCCGGTAGCTCCAAAATTATCAAGCATAGCTTATCTGCCTCATACAGTCTGTGCCAACCCGAAATGAGCGTTCTAACTCACGAATTCAACACAAGTTCAGATATGTATCCAGACATATTTGCGCGTGTGAGGGGGCCTTTAGGCGGCGTTCACACCAGCGAGATAAGATACGTGTCTGTAGGTCGTAGGCTACAGGCGATAATTGTCTTGTGAGATAAGACGCGCTCAGATCCATTAAAAACTTCGGAGAGACGACAAAACTGGTTAACACCGGTGCGATAGCGACATCTGTGTACGATATTGGCTGATTGATTGATTATAAGAAAGTTTTAGCCTCCCTTTACTACGACAAAGATGTTCAAAGAAAGGAAGGATGAAGGCACTGTTTAGTATGGAGTTAGGGAACGCGGAATCTACGCACTAGGTGCATAGAAGCTAAGCAAAGAAATAAGTTCATGAAACGAGAAAAAATTTGAAGAAGTAGTAGGTGCTGAAAAACAGAACAGCAGTGAACCCGAAAAAGATGTCTAAAAGATGGATATTGGCTAGAGTTATCTTTATCACTCGATGAAAGACTCATGATTCCTGATTAAATTTCTCCTGCTACACTTTATTGCTGGCTCATATCTCATCGCTTCAATATAAACCTAACTTATCTTAAGGATAATTATCTTGTATCTCATGTTTCGGAGATGAATATCTTATCACTCTAGTGTGAACTCCGTCTTACACGGTTGGACGGCTGAAGATGAGCAGATGAATGTGGATGAATTTTTATTTTCTCTGTGTCCGCGGTGCAAGCGAGTCCAACATTTTACATCTTTTGTTTAGTGATTATTGGTTGCTCAAAACTCACTAAATTCATATAGTACCGTGGTGGAGCTTAAAATATTGCAAACATCAATCAGTAAGATACTTCGTGAAATTTTTGTATAAATAAATGTTTCCTATATAGTGCGAAAGGCAATGAATGTAATATAGCAAATCAAACATTATATATATAGACTTATTATAATATCCTAGAGTACCGAGATGGAGGGTCGAATTTTCCAAACACCAGCGTTCGTCGTAATAACTTATAACGATTTAAGCAGGTTAACTTTTATATTCTGCTGCAGTTTCCACTTTCTAAGTACTTGTATTGCTTATAATTCAGGGATTAAAAATACTTGAATAAAGAACAGATAGTTTAACATAATTTAATACAATATCGATCAAAAAATGGGAGCGAATGGCACTTTTATTGCTGCTACGGAGGTGGAGGGAGAGGAGCGTCCGGCAGAGGCTGTTCTTGATTGATAACTTCTTGCCCAACGACGACAGTTAAATTATCGTCTTCTATTGCAGCCCGTACATTCTTCTCAAATTTCACCAACTTGCCTTCTTCACATTTTGCATTCTACTCTTCCGCTGCGAGTTGCATACGACGTCTCAATATTCTCAGCAACGTTCACTGGGAGCACTAATTGCCACAGATACAATAGCTGTACCCCCCTGAGGGGCTGATTCATTTCAATAATTCAAATTTCCACATACTTTCCATTTGTGCAGCAACCAACCCTCTGACTTAGCTATATATACAACAGCGTCTTACCTGCATTTGGTGCAAAATTTCTGCAAAATTCGCTTCCTGTGATGCGCACTTTTTCTGTGCTCTTGAAGACTCTATGGTCGTAAATGATCTTTGTAAAATAAAAACACTTGAAAATCCCCTAATAAAAACAAATTTTCATGGAAATAAAAATCTTATTCTATGAAAATCAGTGGAATTATCATAGCCAGAGAATAGAGCAGTTTGCAAATTGCCAGGCAAACTCTTTCATAGATGTGAAAGTAATTCATGAATGCCAGTTACATCTACCCAGCAACACAATCTTTGGTCTCAGCAGAGAACGATGCAATGAAATGCACCAGTTTCTAAGAAGAAAGATGTAAACACTTTGGAATAGAATAACTTCATAAATGAAATACAAAGAAAAATAATAACTGAATAATAAACATGAATTTACAATTGTCAAAATATTAACTAACATAGTTATGTCTTGTTACAGCAAAAAATTTCATTGAATTTATAACTAAAAGCATAACACAATTCATTTTATCAACCAGTTCACACTACGGGATACAACATCCTACGAAACAAGTACACAAAGCTACGTGAGACTCCATACACTGAGCAGCACAAATTGACAGCTGTGAGGCTGACGCACTTATATTAGAGAAGAGTGGGCTATTCAGTAGCCATATCCAGTCGAAAACACAGATTAATGGTTCAGAGTTCACTGAAAATATAGCTCTTGAATTAATCAGAATGGTCTACAATTTGGCCAGCATAATACAATACCAGCTGAACCAGTTATAAAATTCATGAATATTTTAATATAGATAACTTAATCTAAGCTAATCACTGCTAACCTAACCTTAACTTTGCAAGCCTAACCAATTCTATTTAACTGGATAGAATAGGTTAGTTTTAGCCTCCCTGACCAAAACAAAGGTGACCCAAGGAGAAGGAGAAAGGCCCCATTAAATTTGGAGTTTAGGGAATGACAAATCTATGCACAAGGTGGGTTCCACCCACCTTGTGCATTTAATATTAAATATGTTATCTGGTCATCCTAATACACCTTTTCCTACTCCTAAAGCCACTTTCGAACCTATTCTACCTACACCTCCCCCCTCTCGTTCTCTTGCCTCTATTGCTTCTCCGCGTCTTTCTTCCATTTCGAATAACGTCCATCTTTTGTGTTCTGTAGTTTGTCCTCCTTCAGCATAGTGTGCACTTCCTTTTCTTCCTGATTTCCAGCTTCCGCTTTGCTCTGATGCTAGTCCTCTTTCTCCTGTTCCTTGTGTGCGTTCTTCTTATTCTGCATCTCCTTATTCTTTTGGGCCTTGTGCACTTTCTAATTCTTATGTTTCTTACGAACCTTGTCCTGACTCAGGTACTCAAGAATAAGTCTAGTTTCTGAATTAATGCACATGAAAACATGATTTTAGTCTCATGTCAAAGCTTCCATTTCTCTTCAGCCTTTTGAAGCATTCACGAATGAGTACAGACAGAGCTCTGATCAACCTCCCCTCGACACAGTCACTTCTTCTTCAAATATATCGTTTTCGTTAGACACTAGTTGCTGACTTGATAAGATCTAACACAGCCTCGCACGTTCTACGCGCGTCTTATAGCCGTATCTTTTTTGCGATTTAATAGCGAGAAAATCAAATTTAAAAAGAAATATTTTATATGTTATTCATTAACCGATTATGACGAGATTTTTTCATCTCTTAACTGATTAATAAACTGATTTAGAATCTCTTTCAATGATAAATTGATTTCCGGTTCAAGAAAAGTGATTTTGAATAAATATATTTTCACTCATTTCAAGTTGGAAGGAACGTTTAAAAAAAACACAGATCACTAGTGCATAAACTACATTTATTTATTGTATTATAAGCCTTTAACGTCCGTATTTTGTACTCATAATTACCGTCATCACAACAACCATCATTAAACTGGAACCGGCATCAGGTAGTCAGCGATATCAGGATGAGGAAGGAAATGCCACTCGTCAGTGAATTTTAAAAAACACATCAGAGAACAAATATAACGAGAAATGCAATATTTTGAGGCTACTTTCGAAAGAGGACCGGACCGTCCACTTGGGCGTTAAAGGGTTAAACGAGAGGAGCCCCGGCAAAGACTATTCCTCTTGGCTTATAGCGTCCTCACCCACGAAGACCGTCAAGTTGTTCAAGTCTTCCATGGCTTCCCTGATATGCTTCTCAAATAGGTGTAGTTTCGCCTTCTCACGCGTTGCCTGTTGGATTCCCTTATCTTCTGTCCTCTTTCTCCGTATAATCTTCATTAACGTTCTATTCAGCGTTCTCCATTCTCGTTCCCAATTCTCCATTCTTCAATTTTCTTAATGCTTCTGCAACATTGATTATTTCGGCGTCTTTGTAGCGTTAGAGCGGCGGAGATATAAGAGCTATTCAATGTGTGCGTGTGTCGATGCTTATAGGAAAGACGGAAAGAGAGTTTGACACAGAGTGTGCCGGGGAGAGAAGAGGTGAAATGGAAAAGGGATAGATAGGAGACTGATATAGATGCGCTTTGCGCAAATGATGCTAGTGTTGGAGGGTTTGCATTTAGTAGTTTCTTCATTGATTGAATTTACATTGGCATATAATACAATTACTGAGCATAAATAGAATTGAGATTTTGAAGGGGTAACTAAGGTAGGGCATTTCACTAAAAATAACCATAAAATAATGAGATATTTTCTCCTCTTTTTTCTAATATATTTGTGGTATACTGATGAATATCACACAAATCATTAAATTTGAATTAAATTTCTGTTAAAGAAATCTAACAGAAACGAGAATTAGTAGCGTAGCCGAAATAATGAGCTGGGGGCCTTCTTCAGTCGCCTTTTTAAGCAATACAGTAAAAAGATTGGCTGATAATTAATGTCTGCCTCACCCCCACTCCCAAATGAAAATACTTATAACTTGTGCATTTCATATGTAAAGTGAATTGATTAAGAAATTTTTTAGCCTCAAGGTCAATGATGTTTTGCTATTAGTTGACATTTTATATGACTGTCAGCAATTGACAACTTTAGGGTAACAACAGAGTTCTCCTTCGTTTTGATTTTCTTCATGGCCATTTTGCACAATATTGACAGCTAACTATTTAATTTTGAGAAAAAACGAATAAATATGTAAATATGTACAAACACTCAAAATAGCACATCAATATAAGCACATGCATTTATATAAATGCGCATAAAAATTGAATATGAGAAACAGACTTAAATAGTGAGGTTTCATTCCTGTGCTCCATTAAAAACGCAGCTTCATTGCTCACTTTAATGAAATGAAATAACATTGTAAAACTTGGTAAAAATGAAACGATAGAAGACTATCCAAAATGTAAAATTACCAAGTTGCGTATTTTCTAACAGAAACTCTCTGACGCGCACTTCCTACGTTCGGAAACATTCCTTCCCTACAACCTCTAATTTGTAAATTCTTGCATCTAAAAAACTAAATTTCGTCACCAATAAACGCTAACACGTTTCTCTAGCCTATTTAATTATTCACAAATTTTCTTTTGTCTAGTAAGGTTGGAAGCAGAGCTCCTATCACCACCTTTACCCAGACCATTTGCTAGCCTAATCAAAAATGTATCAATTTACCCAGGCTCTAGTTTCTGACACAATGCATCTCAACAAATAAATTTAGTTTCAAATTGAAACTGACAGATATGTTACGATTCGAGGTTGGGCCGGTCGGCCTCTCGTTACGGTAGGGGAATCTCAACCCCGACACTCAGAGAGGAAACGGAAATCGAAAGTAGAGAAAAATACGCAGAAAGAGAGGGGGACAGAAAAGAGAGAAATTAGAAATAGCAGTGTTCGCATAGTTGCACCACGAGTGTACCTTAGTTTATCAGCATGGATAATAACGACAAAATTTGACAGATTAAGCACATTTTCATTTACCGTCGAACACGCGAGTTAAAAGGTGATACTTGGCAACAAACACTCTGACACAAAAAGACACCCACAATGAAAAATGTGCGCTTCGAATCATGATAAGCGCCCGCAACGGTTGCATGTTTAACGCTGCACAACATTTTCACGATGACTACCGAAAGAAGATCTACTCACAACAAACCGGAACAAGAAGATAATTAATAGCTGGGCTAGCGTACTCACGAAATAAAAATGGGTATAATATAGAGCAATAAAAACCCTTGACTCACACAAGGTGTTAGAAGGCGGAACATTTGAATTTTCGCTACGCACCATGTGAAGCTCGCAACACCACAATAAAAACTGAATCAATTTCACACAATGGCGCACACTTCAGAGCAATGTTCAGTATGCTTCTTGGATTTGCCACCTTCCACTCTAGCTCACTACTTCTGAATTCTCAACCAGTAATTATGTATTCACACTCTTCTGTAACATGTGGATGGCGTCGGCCTAACACCACCTCCAATGCCGCTTGAAGGATTCATGTAGGGGTTGATTAGACCATTTCCGCGTTCCCTTGCGCTCGTAGGCCTTGCTGGTTGTTGGTTTCCACACACTCAGAGTTCTCAATTTTGAGTACCGGAGCATCTCGTCCGCTGCAGAATTCGCAGAGCCGGGCACTGTTGCAGACTTTGAAACTGTGAGATTCGAATTGTCATGCTAGAGTCTCATTGCGAGCTTGGAGTTTACGGGGAATTCTCCATCAAAATTTCCCGGTTGAGTCGTTGAAATGCTGTGCCGCTCGCCATCTTCTTTTTCATCCGTGGCGTTTTCCGAAGTTATGCTGAAGACGATGCTGCGCTCTCACCACATTAGTGTTGGGTTCGGTGTACTTTAATTTCTTACATTTAGTTGATGAACTTTAATTTCTGATATCTGGGCTTGAGTTGTTCCTCTGCCGGGAACGCCGGCAGCAGCCGTTCCCGGCCTGTTCACGAAAATTTCGATTCTCTCTCTTGTATGGCAACCGAGAGAAAAAAGCTCACGATTCTTCTTGTCGCGCCCTTATATGTCTCTGCCCTGATTTCTTCCAGAAACATCACGAATGTTCATTGTTCCAAAAACAGAATTTTAAACCTGATTGGTGGAATTCTTCCTTGTCCTGACGTCTCGGAATTTAATTGGTTCATTCTCTAACACACCCCCTCGCGTGATTGTCTCTAGAGCGCTGATTGGCCGGGTAGCGTGAGAACGCACCTCGTACAAGCGTGAGGCAGCCGAGGGTTGGCCTTAGCAAGAGCGCACCGCTGGAGCCAATGAGGGCTAGGGAAGGCATCAGGCGCGTGGGTGTGCCTGAGAACGCACCAATGAAATTTCGAGACGCCAGGACAAGGAAGAATTCCACCCATCAGGTTTAAAGTGCTGTCTTCATAACCATGAAGATTCTGGAATGTTCTAGAAGGAACGAAGTAGAACGCATAAAAGCAGTACACAAGAAGAATCGGGAGGATTTTTCTCTCGGTGACATAACAGGAGAGGTGCACGAATTTGGAGTGCGAGGCTGGGGGGGGGGGCCGGCAGGTTCGCCGGTACACCCCCGGCAAAACAACAATACAAGAAAACCCCTTCAAGAGCGTCAAGATTCACCGAATCCCTCTGCACCAGTGGACGCTGATGATATCTACCAGAGATGGATTCTACGAGCAGCGAGGGAGGCAATATGCAGTCACTTGCGCAATTCAGCATCAAACACAGCAGCACAATCGCAGAAGAACGAGGTCGATATTTCTGACACCAACGAAGCGCGATTGCCAACGAGTCATTGAACATCGGAAGATAGCCAGGCGTCTGTTATCAACGCCGGGAATACGAAGAGGCATCTCCATGCCGCGGAAGTGCACTGGGCGCGTAGCTGAGCACCATCAGCAGCACAATGGAGCCGGCAGTGAATCGACAGCAGCGACACATTGCAGAGGAGTTCGAGTGTATTTTTTTGGTGTTGAGAAATTGAAACAGTGATATAAGTGTAAGTTAGGTACGAATCAGCACATTGGAAAGTGCTTTTACATGGCGCGCAAATGGTGTAAAGTGGTTTTTGGTTCATCTTGTGGTGGAGCACACTCAGCCGAGCTGTGTGATGCGGTTATAGAGCAAGAGTTCGAGCGGCGCTTGATGCGAAGGGCTCTAAAGTTTCCTGGCACCTTGTGGTGAGCAAGGATGTTACTCTGTCGTTTGGTGTCCTAATTATTTCGTGATCTCATGTTATTTGGAATTTACCTTAAATTTTGTGCAACCGTTAATTATTTGCTCACGCATAGAACTTGATAATCTTGATTCTCGGTGAGCATTCCACTCATATTCTTTGAATACCATGTCGCATTGAGTCTTCATGTCAGGAATGTCATGTGTACTTTCATTTTTGCACTCGTGCCTTTTGATCATTTCGTTTAGATTTTTGTGTGTTTTCAACTCGCGTGTTCAACGGTAATATAAATATGTTTATTCATTCAAATCTTGTCGTTATTATCCATGCTAATAAGGTGGTGCACTATGCAAATCTTGTCGTTATTATCCATGCTGATAAGTTGAGGTAAGCTCGTGGTGCACTATGCTAACACTGCTATTCCTAGTTTCTCTCTTTTCTGTTCCCCTCTCTTTCTGTGTATTTTTTTCTCTCTTTTCTTTTCCGTTTCCCCTCAGACTTTCGAGGTTGAGATTCCTCAATCGGTAACGAGAGGCCGAAAGGCCCAGCCTCGTATCGTAACAGATATATATTGCATTTTGAAGCATTCACTAATGTTTTTCTGTCTGGGGTCACAATTGAAAATTAGCGCATTTGCGCGGAAGAATTTTGGCAGTTTTTCGCAGTGATCGTAGTTTTAAGGTGAATTCCAGCAGTTCACCGCAGACAAAATGCATGGGAGTCAATTCGAATTGCGTTTTTTGGCAGACCTCAGCAGTAATTGTCAACAGTCGAATTGAAGCAGATAGTTCTCTGTTAGCTTTCGTCGTTCGCAGCAGTAAATGTCTCGGTCGAAAACAGGCAGTAACAGATGTGCTTCCGATGAAAGCGCGCCTGTACAATTTCTTCAGTTAGCCCTCAAATTTCATTTGTTTTGTATTTCAACATCCTAACATTAGTCTGATTACTTAGTTAAATAGTAGAAGTATTAACTGTGTAATTTTACGTGTTTTTGTTGTGTTGTGCAAAAATTTATGTTCAAACGCGTGATTATTGCAAAAAAAATAATTTAATACATCTGTCAATATTAATTAAATCATTGAATGAACGGGGCAAAAGTATCCCTCCTGACAGATTTTCGTTAGAAAGTTAATGTTATCCCTAAACGTGTTGAATACAGGGAAATAATAAGACGCATACCTGTGACTAACGCCAATGGCTGTGGCATAGTTGGAATAACTTTGGTAACAAAGGTTTCACGTGAAGGAAGAAAATTGTATAAAGTGACAAAGCAGGGATATTCCTGAGATTTATCTGCAGGAATTACCATACCTATCGAGAAATGAAGAATATTTAATGTAATATATAAGTTAGGGTCTAAAAATTAACTAGCTTGTCTATATTAATACCTAAATAAAATCGAGTACTATCTAAAAGTAAAGCTCGTTCTTCATTCAACTAATTCACGTGCCACTGACAAACGTAAATATCTTTTCAGAACACTACACTGAAGCCGTTCAAAAACCTCGAAAAAACTATGGAAAAATGTTTCCTAATCAATGATGAATAATTTTTTTAAAACCCTATTTCAGCTGAATAGGTGTAGGATTCATTTAATTTCTTTTTTTATGTTCCTTTCAAACTTGCTTCTTTAAAGAAAATGACGTCATAGCCAGCCAATGTTGCGTTCACGAACTCCTGCATTCACGACATATTTTCATAAAAATTTTTGCTTCTCTGAATATCGTAAATTTCTTCTATTTGAAAATGCATTTGACATTGAAAAATGTTAAGAAACGTTTTAATTTTGAGCATTTTCAACTAATATGTGTTTTTACATAATTGTGTACGTATTCCAACAGCACGAGCGTGTCGTTTAACATATTGTGTGCCTATGGGCTTGGGCTTGTTTTCACATGTGTCGGAGTTTGTGTTTGTGTTGTGCTTGGCAAGGATTTTGTGTGTAAGCCTTTCTTGGACAAGAGAATCTGTTTTCTTAAACCACATTCGACGGAAAAATTTATTGTCACACCAAGAGGTCCTGTGTTGGAGTCGTGGGAAACATGAACTTGTTATGATTAGCAAAGACTTTTGGAGAGGCCTGAGTGAAAGCGCCCCAACGGCTAGCCACAAGGGTGACAGTTATTTATTGAACACCACTCAAACTTGAGGGTTGGGGACGAGCAACGCTCGGAGCGACAACATTGTCGACACAGCAGGATGCCAAACACCCAGGCATTAGAAAAACAAAGGGAAAAGATGTAGAGACGAATTTCACGGAGAAAGATCGGCAGTGTTCCTGAAAGAGGGCGGAGTCGGCTATACGTTCTCATCAGAGGGCTTACAGCTAATATAATATATTGGCACTGCTGTTGTCATCGCTGCTACCTGCGCTAATTTCGTCCTGTGAGTCCAGATCCCGTGTACTTGCATCAGTACCCAAAACTCTGTCGACAGTTTCTTCATTTTCAGACTCACTGTTGTTTTCTAGCAGAAGTTTTAAAATTTCTTCTTCGGTTAGACGCTTACGCGATCGTGAAGCCATGGAACAGACAGGAGCAAACGACGTAACGACCGCACTCCTTGTCAGCCTGCGTGCCACTGCAGCAGCAGCAGCGCTGCATTGCACACCCGACTGTCAGACGTGCAATCTCAACAGCGTTCAACCTGTCATTCTAATGATCTCATTTTTGAATAAATTCATATTCAACATGTTGCGCTTTCCACTGAATGATAAATTCATGCTCATATTGTGCATAAGAATGTTTTAGGAAAAGTCACTGAAACTTGGGCACAGAAACTCAAAGTTACAAAAATGCCTTTCGATATAAGGTAGGGTGGTACCATTTGATCTCACCTACGAACGGATAGGGTTAAGTTCTTGTGAATTTGTTAAATTGGCTACATAAACTCGTGACTTACTGGAGCCCCACAAGAAGAAGTCGCATGGGGTTAAATCTGGAGAACAAGGAGGCCAAGGGATGTTACCAAATCGTAAAACCAAGTTATTTGGAAAGCACTCTCCCAACAATACCCTTTCTTTTCCTGTTAATAACAATAGTGTAGATAAACCATGAATATTTTTTCCAATAAATCAGTTTCAACTTCCTAGCGTTCATAGTAAAATGTTATTATCAAATTAGAAGGGCAGTTACTTCTGGCCGACCCTGTAATAACCGAGAGACAATTAGCAGGGGAACACATTACAATTTTGGAGCACATTACAGCTACTACCACACCTTAGGAGTACTTTCGTCGCTAAAATCAGAAATTGTGAAAGGAAAAAAATCAATGCTAGAAAAAAGTTGAAACATTAACACGCAAGCTGGAAAGTGAAAATAAACGTTTCTGAAACTTGCGAAGCCCTGGACTCTTAGTGCGTGATTTATGATATTTAAAAAGTAATGTCGATATTTTGCGCAACGTTGATTCGAGATCAGATGTTAGGTTAAAGCTCCCTAACCGCAACAAAGACGTTCGAAGTAGAAGAAGGAAGAAAGCACCGTTAAATTTGGAGTTGAGGAAAAGCGGAATCTATGCACAAGGTGCATTGAAACTGTACGTTCGGAAAAAATTTCATGAAACAAGATAAAAGTTTAATGAAAAAGTAGTAGGAGCTGAGAAATAGGACAGCAGTGAACTCAAAAAAAAATTGTCCAACCCATAATAGAAGGAAATTCATTTCGACAAAAAAAGCCTACCTAACTCTCTACTCGTGACCTCACATATTCCCCCTTATATCGCCAACTCCCTTAGATACAGAAGTTGCACCCCTATGATAATAATATGTACAAATATTGGGTCTGGGTCATCGGTCTTCCCAAAATGGGGCAATTTAGGGATCAGGTTTCATCGAAGGAAGAAACTTAATTGTGCATTATTTTGTTTAACTTCTCTTTCACATATGTTTTCCTCAATAATCTATTGTAGGCTCTAATATACTGTAAAGTTCTACACTTTACGAAAAATTTGATGAGGAAGAACATAATCTGCGAGCAGCAAGTGTTAGGCTTGGGACAGTTTGAATAGATTATTCCACGAACTGTCTTACAGAAGCCAGCCAAATGTCTGATTTTGCTAAACAGGTAAAGAAACACCGTTTCAAAATCTATAACATCACCAACAAAAGATTTACTGCAGTACTTCAGTCCTTTGCATTGATCATCTGATTGAACGTACTGTTTAAAGGAAACAAACAGATAAAAGTTTAAATCACTTTGAGTTAAAATTGAACCACATTTGTTGCAATTACTTAACGAGGTGTTTTTAACTCTTTCGTGATATTCGTCGGTCTTCATAAAAATATACCCCGAGATGTAAATAGCAGCATCTTCGACTTGAACGGATTCGAAAATTCCTCCGACTTCCGTATTTCCTTTGAACATGACTGCAGCCGCTTTCTCTTCTTCTTTCAGCTCTATGACTGGAGGGCTCACTTCCATCTGCTCCGGAACCTGGGAGAACATAAATAGACAAATTCGTAACAAAGCAGCATTTTTGTGTTGTAGATGGTACTTATGGGCACTATAAAAATTGGAAAGTGGACGACTTGATTCGCAATAAAGTTAGTCTCCGCTGCCCCAACCACAGCTAAGGTGTTTCAAAAAAGAAAAAGGATGAAGAGGGCACCATTTGGTTTGGAATTAAAGGAATGTGAAATCTATGCACAAAGAGTATTCCTGCAAAAGGCCGCCTGCGTACAGCACTCTCACTTCAAGACATATTTCAGGACATATTTTCCCCCTGGGATAAAAGATAAAAAGAAACATGTGGTATGACTGAAATGGAGATGTCCATAAATTACTGCATGCAGTGAAATGGTGAGCAGGATCATAAGTTTCACGGAATCCCAAATATACGAAATTGCGAGCTGGGAAGGATGGGAATGGTCAAGAAGGGAAATGAAAAGTAAAGTAGAAGGAAAAGAACATACATATTTTCAACTAGTAATGTAATGAGTTGATAGAAACCACGTTACATCCAGCTATTTACTATCACACAATTGTCACAGGAAAAACTGTTATGGAAATAGCCTTCACGGATGCAAACCTGAATGGAAAAAAAGAAATATATATATATACATATTTAACATCAGACAACGCAAATTCAGGTTACTTGCTTCTACCCTTAATAACAAATACAAGCCAACAACAGAACCGTATGTGTAAGCTATCATTGTGCCATTATACTTTCAATAGTACCTAGAACTTAATTTTCATACCTCTGCTAAGAAATCCAATGTTTCTCCCAGCTTATGATCCGAGACCGTCTCGCAATTGGAGGCAAGGGGAGCTCGCATGAGAGACGCCACTGCAATTTTCACGTAGGCATGGAAATAACTTCCTGCTGTAAGATGGTTTATTTGAAACTTCAATTTTTTCCCTCAAGCAACTTTCAGCAGATTATAGATTATTATCATGATCACAATAAGGACTTTTTGGACTTGCACACTGAGAATTTTGACAGCTCCTGTCGTTTTCAGATTGAGAAGTGCTTTCAGACGTTGTTTGTAAGGTGTAACAGGATGTTGAAGTGCCTGGAAGACAGATTGAAGTTCTTGTAGTGACATTTTCAGGTGTTTGAGAAGATGCAATGGTAACATTATGGATACTCCAATTAGCAGCTTTATCAACCGATTTCGAGGCAGAAGATGCTTTTTTTGGGACTGAAGGGCTGGAACAAAATCTCTTATCAGCCGACGGAGGGGTTGAACAGGATCTCTTCAAGGCTGCTTGAGAGGTTGAGCATGCTTTCTTCGTAACTGCTTGAGTAGAACATTTTTGACTATCTGTGGATTAACTTGCTGCATCAAGTTGATTAGCAAGTGAATACTTGCGTTTTATCATTGAAGTGGGTGAAGTGCAAAGCCCCGTCTTCATTGAAGGTGAAACATCTAAGGCAGTGACTGACAACCTGCATAGGTTGATTAGATGCCACTTGGTCCACCTGCACATTAAAGAGGAAAATAAAGAGAATGCAAGCAATTTGGGTCCATTTTTAAACTATTATTACTTTTTCAAGTCAGTTCCAATGAAAACCAGTTTATTTTCTGAGGAAAATTTGTTCAAAAATTATAAATTACAACAAAGAGCATCGAATGGAAACTCTTAACCTCCACTGGTTGTCATTAATTGTGTAATTTTTTGGAATGATGATTCAGTTGTGGTTCACACTGTAGATTGTCCATGAAATGTGGATCGTTGCTACATGTATGTGTAATGTTAATGCACTCAAAACCAAAAATTTTAAAAGCATTGAATATTTAGTCAAATTTCACATTGATAATTAAGGAAAAAAGGACATATGCATAGATTAGATTATCAGTTAGTTTAAGCCTCCCTATCCACAACAAATGCAATCCAAAATGTGGAAGGAAAAAGGATCCATTTAGTATGGAGTTAAGGGTTAAGGTTAAAAGTTCATGAAACAAAATCAAAGTTATAGAAGAAAGTAGTAGGTGCTGAGAAAACTGGACAGAAGTGAACCGGAAAAAAATGGTCCGTAACAAAATAAACTCCTATTTTATTTTAACAGAAAGAAAGCCTATTTAACCCTAAGCTCAGACAAAAGGATATTTACTCAGTCATCGATGTTCAACATTGTATCTACTTAGCAATCAGTGTTGAAAATTTGTAAAAATCATCAATAAGTGAATTTTTACTACATTTTCACAAAAACAATCCAGAATTATTCAACGGCACATGTCACTTGAATGAAGCAAATCTACTTCAAGTGTGAAATTCATTTTACACAGCAGGAAATCTAAAGCACAGAGGTCTGACATTATTTGAGTACTTTAAAAAAGCCTTGCATTTGTTTTTGATGCATATACATAGAATGAAGTAACCTCATGAACTATCAGCTTGACACAAGTTTACATTTTGCTATCAATTTAGCACTGTACTTCTGCATTTGTGTTCAAAATATTAGAGAAAACATGAACCCTATGAAGTGGTAACAGGAAATTTTGAAGAGCAATAAATACTCAAATCCATAAAACATTTATAATGACAGAATTCCCAAAGAATCATTAACTTATATATGTGAGTTTTCCGACACACTCATGTTCTTTACTTTTCTCAAGCCCTTTCACTTTGAAAAAATCGCAAATTAAATATTTGCTGTGAGCATGAATGTTAAATCCATCTTCACTCTCATTTTTTTCCATTTCTACTTCTCCTCAAACCACTAAAACTAAGTCTATTGCTATTTTCAATCTTGATGCCTACCATATTAGCCCAACATGAGTGATTATAATTAATGAATTCAAATAATTTATTCTAAATTGATCAACCCCCTGCAGCACCTTTGCTGCCCATTACCACCGGTATACCAACATTGAAATTTTTAGGTCACCATTAGATTTTGCTGCAAACTCATATTTTTACATGCAAGTATGACTTCCTTGTAAACATACTATCCATATTATGTGCCATACAGTTTTGATGCATGAAAAATTATTATACATTCATAAGATTGCACATTGCATACTCATTAGCAAAGTTTCAACACTTCTTGAATCACTCTCTGCAATTATCTTCTGAAATATCTTATCACAAACTATTGATTTTGAACCAATCCAACCATTTGTCAATCTAACTTCATCATTCTTTGAGACTTGACTTGTGGAAGAAAATGTTTGCAAATAATTAGCCATTTAGTAATTTGAATGAGTGATCATTACCTGAATACCTTTCATTTAATTGACAGATTTGAATAAATGAATTTTTCATGAATGACACATTTACATGAGAAAAACATTTTATGCTCTTAGTAGGCATATCATATGATTGCCACTGCAAAGTAACTTTAATTTTCCAACAACTTTTATTTTTATTTCATTTTTGTACTGTTGCTAATTGTATAAAAAGCTTGAAAGATATTTTGTGATATAAGCTATAATTATTAATTTAGATGATAAATGTGTTAATGACAAACGTATGCATTTTCTCCTTCATATCTTAAATAGTTAACTCATCAACCAATTTAAAAATGAATCAAATGAACTGTAATTAACATGTTTATATCCTGATTTTACTTTCATATTTTTCACATTTCTATTTGACCATGGTTGCAAATCAGTAAATTAAAGAAACATTTAAACTATTTCCATAAGCATGTGGTAACATTTTATTTCTTGAATTATTCTTCCAAGTAAATCCTTTGTGTTGAACCATATGGTTTGATGAGATAGGTTATGTAAGGTTAGGATTGTTTCTCAATGCCTTATAACAAGATTACAGAGCTTGCAAAATATCATTGTGCATAATACAACTCTGATGTGAGATAAGTTAGATTGAAGTAATGATAATTCAGATTCTTTCAAATAAATTCTAAACAAGCATGATTAACTCAGATCAAAAACTTGGCCTATAACATGCTCAAGTTAAAAGATTAAGATAACAAGTTAGTTTAAGCCTCCCTAACTACTACAAAAAAAGAGAGTGTATCGAAGAGAGATATCCTAGTTAAAAAGATATTCACATGTCATACTCAGTACATTTAAACACATTCATAATAGCATTGTAGATTTATTAATTGTCAAGCAAAAAAAAACATTTTTACTACATAAAAATTGAGTATAAGTCTACAATTTGAGTGATTTTAAAAATGTTTTCTTAATTTAAACTAATACAATTTGAATTTCTTGAATAGTTTTTACGAAATTATTTTAAAAGATTGTCGCAAATCCAGCCTTGCTCCTTACCAGAGTCCCGTGAAAGACAACCCATCTCTTGCACACTTAGGGACTAGGTCAGTTTTATTTCACACTGGCCTAAAAAGTGAGAACGCTGCCTATTTATGACAAGCGGGGCAAAAGTGGGAGTGCTTCACTTTCCTGGCGACATTGATAAATCTTGAACATGTTTAATGTGTTCGTTTGTCTTC
>JACJUY010009506.1:15756-32901 GCA_014220935.1 Platorchestia sp. MABIK | reverse complement strand
CAAAAAAATTGGTATATAATATAATATAATATGACCAAAATGATGCAGTTTTAAAGAGAGAAAAATGAGATAGATAAAACGGAAACAAAATTATTAATTCAATAAAAATAACGTTCAAATGACCTAATAATCAGCATCTTGCTTGTCTGTTATAGATTATTTATGCTGTGAGCTACTCGTCCTATTGGTTTACAAGCAAAATAAATTGTACAATTTCTGCGTCTTGTGAAATAAATTAACCATTAATACGATTGCCACGTTGATAATTATGAGGCACTTTGCCCATGAATGGATGACTTGGGACCCCCACATTTCCAAACCTACTTACTTATCTGAAGTTTTTCCCCAGGCACTTCTGAGCGTGTAAATTCAAAATGCCATGAGAATAGGTTCAAGGTCATCATCTCCAACGAGAAGCAGTCTGCCTTTTCTTTCTTTGCCAGCTTTTGCAAGCACCACTGTATTTTATCCACTACACCTTTTTCACTTCAAATTAATCCGAGTCAAGTTCAATTTAATCCAAGTCAAGTTCAAATTAATCCAAGTCAAGTTCAAATTAATCAAAGTCAAGTTCAATTTAATCTAAGTCAAGTTTAAATTAATCCAAGTCATATTCAAAATTAATCGAACCCTAAGTTGAGTGAAAAATTGACATAATCACTTGTTAATTTGAGTTTTTTTGTGTTAAATATGTATCTATAGGATGTGATGAGCATGACAGTCGTTTTTCCTTTTAGCAAGGAATACATAAAATTTGTGCAATATAAAAACAAGCTGTCGTAAAATGTGGCAGGTATCCAGTATCAGGAAGCAGAGTGTGATTCAGATCTTTGAGCGGTGTAAAAGATGCAAGTCAATTATAAAAACTTTGTATTATACTCCTCTTTAAATTTCTTTTAAAATTCTACATTGATGACAGTGTGCATACATTCAAATATTTATATTCAAAAGGTAAGTTTTTGTTACACATACACATAGTTTCGAGGATTTATTTACACTTATTGATATTTATATGCGTGAAATTCCACTTTATCACGTATATACATATATATATATATATATATGAAATCATTTACATGCAAATACAAAAGATTAATACCTGACGATATGTATATTTAATCTTTAAAAAAATATACAAATGCAATTCACTGAGTACTAATGTACGATTCCGTTTGATTACAATTTATATGAGTACATTACTACACAGATATTTTCTTGCATTAGCAAGATAAATGTTGCCACTACTCTCTAATCTTCATCTTTCAATGCAGCATCTATCACTCTGCATTTTTCTTCTCGTGTTTTCTTGTTCATCTTCACTTGTTTCATAGTCCATTGATTGGTTGTAGAGATCCATCTTGAGGGAAGCGCTGATTCAAATTCAATGAGAAACACTTTTCTTCTATACTCCTATATTAGAGCAATCGGTACATGAGATACTGAAAAAGGCATTTTTAAAGCTATTTTAAAAACCGATGGTACGGAATACAACATTACATACATAAAATCCAAAGGTATTCCTATATATGTTAGTAAAATTTGACTGTTATTAATTTTAATTTGACTTGGATTAAATTGAATTTGACATGGATTAATTTGAATTTGACTTGGATTAATTTGAACTTGACTTAGATTAAATTGAACTGGACTTGGATTAAATTGAACTTGACTTAGATTAAATTGAACTTGTCTTGGATTAAATTGAACTTGACTTGGATTAAATTGAACTTGACTTGGATTAAATTGAACTTGACTCGGATTAAATTGAACTTGACGTGGATTAAATTGAACTTGACTGGGATTAATTTAAAGTGAAAAAGGTGTAGATCAATAGCTGTGTAGGTTTACCAACACTGAGATATTTAAAAACGAGGACAATTCCAAGGAAATTGATCATATTTATACTATGAATACGTTTCGGAGTCCAGCTCCATCCTCAGCTAGTAAAAGTACAAATCATTATGTCTGCAATAAAAGAAAAAACAAAATTTTGGATACAGTCATTTAAAGGATCACGAAAACAAAAATCAAAGTAAAACATGCCCCAGAAAAAACTAAATCGACAAGATTACCATCTAGTTACAATTTGCAATGGGTAGGAATTGTCAGTATTGTTGAGGGCCGGTATTCGTTTACAAATATGTAGCAACTCTAAAATTCTAAAATCACGTGCAGTAGAAGCCGAATCTAAGATTTTGAAGTCTGCAGATGATTTCGGTACGGTACATTTTTCTGCGTGATTGCGTACTGCGGAGTGTGAGGGGTGTGCCAATTGGTTCCTTAATTGTGCGGAAGCTTCTACCCCGATGTTCGGCCATTCTGATGTAAAAATTTTGTGACGTCATGCCGACGTACGATGATGTGCACTGCGCACAACTGTAAGAATAAATCAGAGAGGCTCGCATATCAATCGGAAGCGCATCCTTGTACCGGAAAAAAGAAGCGACCTTAAAATTATTAACAAGAGCTATGCGTAACTGAAGGTTTTGAAAATATTTTTCACACAATAATTTCAACTAGCAGGACAATTTTTCAGAAGGCGCTCCAAAATGCAGGAAAGACCAAAATAGAAGATCTTCATTGTTTTCTTCAATGGTCAGTGATGCGTTTTGTTTCGAGAGAAATTTTTTAATTGACGACACCCAAAGGAAAACCGTTAGTTGTAAAATATGTGCGCAAAAATTCAAATTCACAATGAACATTTTTGAAGGTTGAACAAATTTTGTAACCTCTATTGATTAAAGTTTGAACACAATTAATTTTGAAGCTTGTTGAACAAAAACTGAAGAAACTTGAGCCTAATTCTGTGAAAGTTGGTTTACGGTGCACTGAGGTCAGAAAGTGATTTCCGTCTCTCGTCACGAGACAGTCAAGAAAGGCAAGGGAATTATTATTTTCAACTTCTACGGTAAATTTAATTAATCGGTGCTTATGATCAATGTAATTTAAGAACTGCTCAACATGAGATGGATGGTTGACTAGAACAAAAGTTTCGTTTACGTATCGATTCAAGAACACCGGTTTAAAATCGGAGGGACATTCATTTAGCCACTTTGTTTAGTGGAAACACATAAGAATGTTGGCAAGGGACGGAGCCAACGGAAACCCCTTTGCTAGACCGTCAATTTGTGTATAAAGTTTGCCTGCATATATAAAGAAAGAGTGCGTTACAGATAACTTCAGCAGTATACTGAACATTTTGCGTGTTAAACCCGTAAATTTTGAGCTGCCTTCTGAAAATAAACGGTTTAAACAAATGTTAATATTTTCCTGAAGAGGAATATTAGTGTAAAGAGATTCAACATCAAATGAAGCCAGGGTTACATTTTTTACATTGGCACGGAAGATGCGAAGTCGCACAAACTTGAAAAATTCTGAGCTGCAATGCTCTCCCAATGTAAATGAAAATTAAACCCTATAACACCATTGATTTAGCTTTCAATTGAGCAGGATCCAAACAAACCATTACATCCATCAGTACATCATAGAAGAACACCACTTAGTGCACCTTTGAACGAGTCAAGAGTAAATTTAAACTTCAATGTGAGATATAAAAAACTTACTAGAAGTAAATTTATCATACAAAAGACTTCATAACGCACAGAATAAGTAAGTTGCAAACTTCACATTCTTTTTCATTGTTTTTTTATATTTTTCAGGTTTGTTCAAATAACAGAGAAACATTGGGTAAATTTTTTTTATCTCAAAAAGTATATTCACTTCTCATAGTTTCTAACTATCGAACAGTTTATTACCGCACGTCAATTCAAATTTACCCCACCAGGGGTTGGAAAATATAGAAATAAAGCCTAATATCTACTTCTGGATACATTATTGTACACATATATTATGAGATAAGTGAAACGGTTAGCTTGAATCCAGCAAAACGCTGAAATAATACTGGGTGCATCAGTGAAATGAAAATTTTTTAAGGTTCTTAAAACGATAAAAAATGGATAAAAATGTATTTTGTATGTAAATGACTATGATAAACAACCATTTGATGTACAATAACAGAAATGAATTATTTTTTAAAAATAATGTATTCTAAGTGGCTTCCATTCCGATACACACTGTGGAATCGCAGCAATCTCATCTCGAATACGCTGTTTCAAGGCTGGAATGCTCCCGGGAGGATTTAGCTGATGCACCTTCATTTTAAGTAGCCCCCATGTGTAATGAACAAATTCCACGGCCGCCTTGATGAATGTGTGCGTCGGAATGGAGGCCACCTAGAGGACATTATTTTCAAAAAATAATTCATTTCGGTTATTGTACACTAATGGATTTGGTTGTTTATGTTAATCATTTATATACCAAATACAACTTTTTATACCATATTTTTCCTTGCTTAAGAACTTTAAAAAAAATTTCCGTTTCCCTCACACACTTTGTATAACTACTCGTTGATCTGATGAAACCAGTTAATTTTTTAACGCCTATGTACTAACTACGCAAGTCGACTTTCAAGCAGCGGACCCTTAAAAATAATTGGCGATAATATGATGCAATAACCCCTCAAACCCCTCGGTAAAAAGATCATGATGGCAACAAAATTTTTGTTGAATGAGAAATTCATCCCCTGCACTATGGAAAAAAATGTAGGCGTTGAGAACAAATTTTTAACATTTCACTGAGGCTTCACGGCTAAGATACCTCTTAATTTTCTACTGCCCTTCCTACTTCTAGAGATCTGTCGTTCAAACATCCGCGCTAACTCCGATGCATTGAGGGGCATTAATTCCAACATTATATTCATGAATTTGTGCCAGCTTAACTTGAAATTATTTTATTGTGCATTTTATGTGACGGAATATGCGTAAAGAAAACTTCATATACTTTTTCATTGTTTTTTGAAATTTTTCAGGTTTGTTCAAATAACAGAGAAACATTGGGACAAATTTTTTATCTCAAAAAGTATATTCACTTCTCATAGTTTCTAACCATCGAACAGTTTATTACCTCACGTCAATTTAAAGTTGTTTAATTTCAAGTTGTTTTATAAAATCTACGGAAAGTGCAGGAATCATTTCATCTCTCATTTTACGGTCTTCTACCGTTTGTGACAACAAAAAACGATAGTTTGTGTCGAACGGAAAAATAACGTTTTTATCCGGTGTTTATGGTAAATGTTACAGTGTAGGCAGTGATAGCAGGCAGTACGCCCGACAAAGGAACGACGAGGAATTTAATCCTAGGTGCACAGTTTCAACACTGCAAGGTTCATGCATGGTGTGGGGTGTGATGAGGGCTCATGGTCCGCGGCCTCTAGTTCGATTACACGGCAGAATTAATTCAAAGAATTACATTGAAATGTTAAATGCCAATTTGTGGTCTATTTTTATGATAATATGAAAAATAATCTCATCTTCATACAGGATAATAATATTATCCCATTTATAAAGCAGTTATTGTCAAAATGTTCCTCCATGGGAATAACATTCCATGTTTAGACTGCCCTCCACAATCACACACTCACAGACCTCAATTCAATCGAAAACGTATTGCACTACAGCAAACAACAGCTATGCGACGAAAATATTCGTGGTCTTTGTGAACTGTGGACAAAAATTATAGAGAAGTGGGACACTGTCGCAAGCTAATTAAACAAATGCCGAAGAGACATTTTGACCGTCAAATCACAGAAACGTTATGCTTCTAAATACTGACTAGTTTATTTTATTTTATTTTGGATTTAACTTTGTATTCATTTTTTATTAAAATAACATGTTTTGTACTACGCAGAGTTTTTTTTGCCTTCTTGATTTTGTGTTTTCTAAATAAATTTGCGTGAAAACCAAAATCGGAAATAACCATACAGTTTTAAAGAGAAATCGACGCCGGATCGAATGGTGTATAGGTTGTTTTGATCAGTTTCCCTAAAATTACGAAATTTACAAGTTTTTGAAAGTCTTGGCAGTGCGGACTTTCTTTTTGGGACCACTGTATATCAGTGCCATTTAATCAATTATTTTCTTCAATAAGGAACTTAACATTTTTCATTCCTTGCAAGATCCTTAAGTTTTGTGTAGATGTGTGCGGATCTCGATTGCTATGCTAGAGAGGGAATGACAAAAAAAAGAATTTATGGAGAGCGTTTACCCGCGACCGTGATGAATTAACTCGATAAGGTAATTGTATTCAAAACTATCTATAAATTTAATTATTACCCGATATAAATTTAACACTTACCTAATCGTGGTACCTTTCAACAGCAGAGGAAACATAAATCATTGTATGTATATTTATCAACGGCAATTATACAATTTTGCATTTTTAGTAGTAACTGCATAAAATTATATGTCTGTATAGTTTCATCAGCATATTAATTGAGTTCATATGTAAATTATGGTAAGTAAAAATTATTCCAACAGCTGAACAATTTCACACAAATCAATTACTGTGTCCTCTTATGTTCAGCGCCAAGTCAACGCATATTGCGAAGTAGTACTGTGCCGATAAATTGCTTCGATCTACATGACTCCACATGATAAAGTTACATCCTGCTCCTAATCATATAACTGCAAGTGATTTCATTACAAAATACTCCTAACCCCGCGCATGGTTACACATGCTGCTCTCAAAAACGTCACCATGTGATATAGCTCTACATTACCATAACTTAATGTAAATGACTAGATGTAATGTTGCAAAACGCTCCAAACTGTATACATGGTTACTAGTGAGTACTGTGAAATTGTCACGCGCTGCTGTAACTATATGACTTCATACGGTACATGTTGCCCCGCTACTGAACGCATCGCTAGCACCGAGCGATGTGCCCTGACTCACGCAGAGCAGCCTCCTGAGCAGCTGCAACAGAGCTGAGCACTCGGCCGGCCTCCTGCAGCGCCAAGATGCGCTCGTGTCGCAAGATGACCTCGCCGTCCAGCTCACACAAACCTGCCTCGTGTGAAACAATCGCTCTACTTCATAAGTGAAAGAAAATTTCCTTTCCGCTGAAGAGTAATGAGAATTTCAAGGTACGTCTCATCAAATTTTGGCCGGTTTTGATTCAAGTTTCATCCCTTGATCTCATATGTTGGAAAACATCGTCGCCTCGAATTTGAAAACATAAAATAACAAAATTTCCAACAATCATATTGAAAAGTTATCTTGAAATTTGGCAAAATTGTCACTTTTGGAAATTTTAATTCTTTTGAGACCATAGAAATTGTCTAAAAATCAAGTAAACCGTGCATAACAGTTACATGCTGACGCCAAATGTCAACATTATTTTATTGATTGCATTTTATGAATCGTGCATTTTTAAATTTGCGATATTGATGCAATGTTAAAATTATTTGTTTTTTCTGAATTTTCAACCAATGCTTATAATTAATTATAAGAAAGTTTTAGCCTCCCTTTACCACAACAAAGATGTTCAAAGAGAGGAAGGATGAAGGCACCATTTAGTGTGGAGTAAAGGGATCGCGGAATTTACGCAAATGGGGCATAAAAAAAAGCAAGCTAAGAAAGAATTTTACGCAACAATATATAAGTTGAAGAAGAAAGTAGTAAGTGCTGAAAACTGGACAACAGTGAGCCGAAAAAGATGGTCCGTAACAAAACAAAAACCTATTCAATTTCAACCAAAAGAAGGCCTACCGAACTTCTAGCTCGGGATCTCACATAATCTTCCTAGGATAGCTAACTCCCATAGATACAATAGTTGTATCCCCCTGAGGGGAAATTTTCAACCAATGTAACTATGAATTCATTTCCGAATGATAAAAATGAATAAATAGCCTAGCAAGCACCGTCCTCACAGCTTTACAACATTTAATTAAAAGTCGTTACAATATTTAATTAGAAATTGTAAGCAGCAACACATACTGAAAAGTTGTTACGAACCTCCTTTGCTCATTATCCTATATTTCAGTACATCGCACAGCATTTTTGTAGAACGCGTGTGTAATATGATAGCCTCGATGCATAGGTATGTATTTGTGGATGTGTGTTAGATAAATGTACGTACTTGGGTATGTATGTGCATGCATATGTGTATAAATGTACAAGTATATATGCACGTATGTGTGCACTAAACTAACAAATAGCATTCGAACTAGAGATACCGGTCTTTTTTCTGTTCACTCTCAACTTGTAACTCGTCATCTCTTCATTATTGTAAAGCATTCACGTAAAAAAACTATAAATCTGTTGTGTGCTCACCCATTTATATTTAAATAAGATGCTTATCAACTAATGACCGTTGTGTTAGAAAATTTAAATTAGAAAAACAAAACTTGTCATTTTTAAGGTCCTCATGCTTATATTTTTTTCATGCTTGCTCGAAATGACATTTTTGAGACCGGTCTTTTTTCTGATCTGCCGAAACAAGCAATTCTAATATTAATTCCTGATGTCAAGAAATTCAAAGCTTTATGTCATGTATATGTAAATTGTCAAAAGTGTTTTCACTCCACAAAGAAAATGCATCATCAATGAAATTGTGTTGTCTCTTATTATTTTATTTACATATATCATCAAATCTAGATTAAGCAACATTAGGAATACATTACCCGCAATCATTTCTTTTCTACTAGTGACATAGGTATTACAATACTCATGTGTGTGTATCATTTAAGTGTATTTACTTTAAGACATTTTAAAAATCAGTTATGTACCATCTTTTTTGTACCATCTTTATTGGAATTAAACTGTTTTTTTATTGCAGCACTGTCTAATGATAAATTAATTTTTTTCCATTCACATAATGCACTTCTCTTTAGCCTACGTTGCATTAGCCAACATTTTGTGTTCGCGTACTGAATAGACAATTTGAAAAAACGTTTATCATTTTGAACTGAACTATTTTTTAATTTAAATTCCTTTCTGAAGATCTAAACGCTTATGCATCGTCATTATAGGAATGATACCTGGTCTTCTACATGTGAGCTAATAGTTCAATGTTGACTTAGAAACTGTCGTGCGCGCACTTTTTCATATTGATGTTAATTCCGGCTGTCAAAAGATTTCGCAAAGAAAAAAGTGCAGGACATTTACAGGTCTTAGAATTAAGTTAAGTGTGCAAGCTGAAATATCCTGACTCAAAAAATTTCTAATGACCACCTAGTGATATTAAACGTTTTAAAACGATGAATAATTATGTCGTTGAGCAAAATTTGGGAAAAACCAACAATCCTAATTGGCGTTGTTGCAAGACATCCAGGAATGAAAGTTTCCTCCAGGATGATTTGAATTTAGGTTAAAAAATGAAATTGCAAGAGTGAATTATCAACCGAAGTAATTTTTTTAATTACTTATACTTACCAATCAACGATTATGAAGTCAGACTGTCAGAGTAATGCGACATCGCCTTTTAAGAACTTCCATTGCTCATAATTTGAATGCATCGAATTTCTGAACAAATAACAGAATTAACAAACCTCACCTGGTAACGACGCTATGACGTAACTCCGGTACCCCTCATAAGAGCTCACAGGGTTGCCCATAAGGTACCTGAAAATCACCAAGCGCAATATTCACATGTAAACCTTCGAAACGCGTGCGGTAAATTGGAATTCACTTATCAAATGATATACTCTTATCATAATCCCTACACATGTGAAAACGAATCATGTATGTTTGAGTGCAAGTTGGTCACTGATGGATTTATTTAATTTTACGTCAAGAAATGTTTTCGTAGGCTCCCACTGTCCCAATAATTCGAGATGCAGCAAAACAGCTGTGGCTCCCGCTGGTAGGGTAGGAAAAGCTGGTCTCCAAAAATTAGTTTACTGGTATTCAAAGACTAGTAGAGTGGAGGACTGTTGCTGTTTACGGCGAGGAAGTGAAAGACAAAATACAACCTTGGCCACACTATCAGCGCCTTTCATGCGCTCACCGGCAAGAGGTGCAAGGAGGGCGGCACATAGCTGCAATGGGTTAGTCCTGGGCGATGTGGTTAGAAAAACTCCTTCACCTACTGAAACTAACAAAACATTTACATCTACGAAACTCAATGCTCTATTCATCAAATCCCACCTAACACACCTAACAATAACTTCAAGCATTTCAGACTTGTTTTTGACTGAGAACGAATAGTGTAGATCTGTGTCTCAAAAATTATGTCAATCACGATTATACTCTTCAACCACACGAGAGGCTTCAAGAATGACACTGATTTATCAACTGCACTACTTTCTTATTAGAAGCTCAACCGACAGAGATACGAGGCTTTGTACAGAGCTGCTTTCATACAAAGCCACTCTAAAAAATGTTTGCTTGGAGCAAGGCGTTTGAAATAGCCGGCAGAAAACAATTACTAACCTCAAATTTAGCACCTCCTTTAATCGGAGAATTAGACTTAACGTCAAACAAGCATCAGTATTCGTTATGTACTAGTAGCATACATGCATTTCGGTTTTACAAGCTCAACTTTGTCACCAGTGCGGTTGAGTAAGCCGAAGCCTGGAATAAATGCAGCGCCTGAGTTACGATACTAGCGCTTGTACTGCAGGAAGGCTGTATAAGGACAGCTGTTATAAGACCGCAGCGTAATTTGAGAGGAATCTGGACTGACGAATGTTCGTGATGAACTGTGAAGCACAAAGGAAACAAGCAATTTTATATCAAATTATAACCATTGGCCCTCGCATTGCATAAAACTAGTGTCTCACTTTCTTTCGAAAAGTGAATTAATCAATTCTTTCCAAAAATTAAGGAAAAACTTATGCTAGAGAGAACAACATGTTCGAAAAGCTGGCCATTTCTTCAATTCTCAAACTTTGCCACAGACTGCATGGGAAGAAATTGGTTTCATATGTTGTGATAATTAACGCATATTCCTGAAGGAACTTACCAGCCACGTACTTTATCACCTAGTGAAAAATATGTTATTGGGAGCAGACATCCATGCTCGCTTGATCCCTATGCACAAATTTACAAAAACTATTCAAATAACTGATGAGAGTTATCCATCAAAGTTCTCATTAAAATCTGTGCCCGTATTACTATTAAAATGGTTCGTTGACTGGAGGAGGAATTGAAAATTTGCTGCCCAAAAGATATGCGAACTCATGCCTGAAAAAAGAGGGAATATCGTTGCATAGGTTTTCTGCCTACTTACTTGACTGAGACATGGGCTTTTGATGAGGAAGGACTCTCCACATATTTACTGTGCACTTATTCCTAGAAACTAATCACTGGACATTAAATGAGCATTTTCTTTGAATAAAAACTATTAAAAATTACGTACGAGTTTGAATTATCTTCAATTATCTTGAATTATCTTGATCTATTTGGCGATGAAATACTTTGGTGCACACTAAGCGCTTTGGTGCACACTAAGTTTTGAAGCCTCAAGTCCTGCCAAATGGGCACAGGAAAATTAAATTTTCTCCCTAAAACACTCATGTTTCAAATGGTATCTTGAAGTTTCTAGCCCAAATTATCAACAAGCTTCATTCCTTGAAAATGGTTTTAAAATGCCAAGTCCCGCTTCCTAGTACAAGAATCGGTAAACCTGACCAAGACGGAACAGAAGGCTCTTTTCGGGCTACAATTTGCAATAAAGACTTTGATGCGCCATTGTCGATGAAGAAACGAAACCTAGTGACGTTTGCAAGTAAAAACGTTAGATTTTAAAACAACAGCTAACTACAAGGGAAAGTTCACATAGATATGATAATTAACTTCAATATCTTAACCTAGTATACTCGTAATTTGATGAATCCCAGTTTAACTATAATTTCTTAACTTTTCCAATACGGTCGACTAGAGAGCATTTTGAAATTAGACTGTTTCTTTCGAGTCGATTTGTAACACACTGAGGAATAAACGCAGCGCTTCGCAAAGACATTATTGAAAGCGTAAGTTTTGACTATGTAATGGGTTAACGCGTTGGTCGGGACGTGAGCTGATGGTTAACACGCAGGGATTTTTTTTTTTGCTAATGACCGATCAGAAGTCAGGTTTGGTGCAAAAGTTGGTGTCGATTTAGAAGAGAAGAATTCAAAATTATCTAAATTGACATTACGTCTATTTCTATTGCTGACTTATAATATCACGAGTAATATATACCTCTTTCTTTCAGACTTTTAAGGAATCTTTCATATTTTGCTGCATTATTTGCCCTATGTTCAACCCAACTAAAGAACATATCAGACATGCTTTACTCTGCGAGTTTCACGAAGGTTTCAATACAAAAGCTGCAGCACAAAACGTTCAACGTGCACATGGAAACGATGCTGTGAAGGATAGAATTTGCAGATGGTGGTTTTCCCGTTTTCCTCAAAGGTTCAACTTGAAAGACAAGGTTAGAGGTGGTCGCTAAAAAAAGCTTGATTTGGAGTTGTTGGAAGCCGCTGTTCCTGAAAATTCGACAGTAACCTCGAGGGAACTGGCTAACCAATTTGATGTAAGCCATACAACCGTGTTACGCCAACTCAAACAAATGGGAAACGTTTTGGTATTCGTAAAATGGGTTCCGCACGAACTGTCTTCTGAGAACCTATGCTAACGTGTTTCTTGTTGCGCATCTTTGCTTTTCCGACACCGTCAGACATTATTTTTGGGTAGACTTGTCACAGGGAATGAGAAATAGGTAGTTTATAATTACATTGAGAGCGGACGATCGTGGAAAAGTCGGGGCGAAAGACCAGTTCAGCAACCAAGAGCAGAACTCCATCCCAAAAGGATTATGTTGATCAAATGGTAGGATGTAGAAGGGATCATCCACTACGAACTATTAGAGAATAATGAAATCATCACTGCTAACCTCTATTGTGATCAAATTCGTCGTCTGAAAGATGCCTTGATTCAAAAGCGCCCTTCTCTAGTCTACTGAAAGGGAGTCATCTTCCACCATGATAATGCTCGTCAACACAAAGCGCGACAGACCAAAGCTCTACTAGAAGAAGTTGATAGGTTTTACTCGATCCATCATATTCTCCCGAGCTCGCCCCTGCTGATTATCACTTATTTCGAGGATTACAGAACTATTTAAATAGCCTTAGGTTGACATCACGGGAAGAGATTAAAAATGAGTTAGATTCATGTTTCGCATCAAAACCTAAAGAATTTTGCAAACGAGGTATATATAAAGTCGTTGACATATGGAATCAGGTCGTAGAAGCCCAAGGATGTTATTTTTATGAATAAATTCTTCAATAATAACCAGTTTCTTGTTCTCAAAAATGAGCTTACAAATCGGCAAAACGTTTGTACCAGCCTTAGCTATATGATGGCCCGATCCAATTAAGAGACCGCTATTTAAAAACTGCTTATTCTAATTTACTTTGGACATGAGTTGGAAATTGGACTTCAGTTTAACCCATCGCGATCAACATGTTAAATTTTACACACGGATAAAGGAAGGTAAATGCCTCAAAGGATATAATCTACAACTGTTCTTGGATTAAGACCTGAAGTACTCACAATTCGGAAAGACTTGGCAGATCCTGTAACACTGATACGGTGTGCTCCAAGTCCGTGATGAAGTTGGAGATAAGGTCAAGTTTGCTCAGGCGCTCACACTGAGCAATGGCTGGAGTCAGCACCTCGAGGCTGTTCAGAGCCACATTGAGGTATTCCAGCTCTCGCAAGCGACCTATCTTGCCTGAAATGCAATATTTGCCTACAAATTTGTCGGTGTTGCACGATGCATCAGCATCCGCAATACCTATTACATTTTTATTCAGCATAACCAATAAAATATTAAAAGTATTTTATTAACACGTTGACTGCGTATTGGGATGTATGTGTGCTACAAAGTAAATAGCTCTTTCACGTTCTGGTAAATATGAATAACATATCATTTATTTTGTGACCTTTTAGCAAATAAAAGTCCTCATATAAGGTAAAATGCGATCCTGCAATTAAATTTTTCATATTTCTTAGAAAGGATAGAAATGTATTCCTGCATTAAAGTCAGTTTCCCAATTCTGCTACTTACAACCCAACTAAAACAACCGCAACAACCTCGAAAACACAACCAACGTATTAAAATGCGTGGCTGATATTTTCTTTTGAGAAGCTCAAAAATAATTACACGTAGTTTGTTGATTGCTATCGCAACCAACTCTCAAGGGGTTGGCTAAGAGGAGCGGAGCTTCCCTTAAAAAAATCGCAATCTATGCACCCATCTCAACGACTTTAAACCTGAAACTTCTCACTCCACTATACAGCATTATTATTCGATGGTAACAACCTCAGATTCAAGGCAAGAAAAGCACCATCTCATCGCACCTTGACCAAAGCCATTCTTTGTCCGGCTTAATCCATCCCTCACTGGCGTGTCTTGAAATGTTACAGAGTTCTGTTCTAAATTCTTAACACTCAAACTGTCACTGAGGTATGAGCAGTTTCGAAAGCTAACTACATATGTGTCCACAAGGTAAATATAACAATCAATGAAGTAGCTGCATCACAGTGCTTTTTTAATGTTCTCTTCTACTCAGCAGGCTTACATTGGCCGCGGAGTCTGTGCTGGCCAGATGATGGACTATTCCAACTGTGACATCTATAGTTACAGTAGTTGACCTTTGGGCCTAATCGGAAATGAGATAAAATTTATTATGACTTTCGAGGCAGCTTTGCTCCAGGAAATGCTACATTTACTGATAAAGGTTTTATGTGTTCTGATGAATCTGTGAAATCTGTTCTATCGTTGCACTATACAGTGGGGGCAAAATAATATAACACGCTGATTAAATCGCCAGATTTCACATTTCTAAGCCACGTACACTTACGAAAATTGAACTACATATAAATAGTAGTATGAAAAGACTACTAATATATCTAAAGCCCACAAATATATAATAGAAAAAATATATAGGACCATTTATAATAGATACGTGAACAAAAGTGTTCAATGCCGGAATTTTTTCTCTATATTGTGCATTGAAATTATTGTAGGATTATTCCAGAATAATCTAATACATTCTACTATTTGGTAACCGGACTTTTGTCAGCATTCATCTCCAATAACGTGTCATTGGTATAGCAACTCTCGTTCTGAAAGGTCGTCAGCATGAGGAAAAAAGAAATCAGCCAAGACCTTCTCGAACGTATTGTTGAGCTCCATAATGAAAGTTTGGGATATCGGAAGATATGAGCACAACTATGTGTTCCTATAACTTCGATTGGAACCGTAATACCTAAGTGGAAGTGCCGAAATGTGAATCTCACAAAACCTCAAACTGGCCGTCTGCGAAAGATTAACGACCTTGCTTTCGAAAATTGGACCGAAAAGTGGTGCAGAGCCCTCAAACTACTTGTGAAGAATTGAAGGATGATCTCAAGGCGTGCGGGATCAAAGCCAGCGAACACACGATTAGCAGGGCACTATGTCGTGGAGGTTTTCGCTATCGCACCTCTAGCAGGACACCTCTTCTCCAAAAATATCACGTCAGGGCCAGGCTGAAGTATGCCAACGACTATTTGAAAAAGCCAGCAGCGTTTTGGACCTCAGTACTGTGGTGAGATTAAACAATAATCGAACTATTTGGGAGAAGCAGCACAAACTATGTTTGGAGGTGACAAAACGATGAGTATTAGCCATAGTGCACCATACCCACTATTAAGTTTGGATGTGGCTCAATCATGGTGTGGGGATGTTTCCGCTCATCAGAGGTAGGTAAAATTCACATCATTGAAGGCACCATGAATGACAGGAAATATCGTGAAATATTGGAAGAGCAACTCCCACCTTCATCTCTTTTGTTGAAATTGAAACGTGGATGGACCTTCCAACATGACAACGAATTAAAGCATACTGCAAACGAAACCAAGGAATGGTTAAGGATGAAGAAGATAAACATTTTAGAATGGCCAAGTCAATCATCGGACATGAATCCGATCGAAAACTTGAGGAGGGAATTGAAATCGAAGATTCAGAAGAGAGGTGTCAATGACATCACTGAACTAAAAGAAATTTTCGAACATGATTTGACCTCTTATTCCAAAGAATGGAATAAGATTACACCCAAAACTTGTTATAGGATGGTAGTGAACTACTCTAAATGTCTCAAAGCTATAATTAATCCTAACCGCAATGCAACGAAGTATTAATGTGCAAATGTTTATCTTGAAATGTGTTGCAAAATTTTGTTCACATATTTATTATACATGTTCCTACATATTTTTTCATTAAAATATTTGTGGATTTTAGAAATAATATTAACTTTATTATACTATTCTCTATACATAGTCCCATTTTCGTAATTGTACTTGGTTTAGATATGTGGAATCGGGCGATTTAATCAACGTGCTGTTTTATTTTGCCCCCCACTGTACATCCGACGCTCGACATTATTGAAAGACGCTCTTCAATGCCTGCAACAAGATCAATAGGTCAAGTACGCCCCAACTGATTTTTTTCAAATCTAATGAAGGTTGGTATGTCTGCACAGCATAGGTTAAAATACAGCAGTTCGAAGATACTACTCGCAGAACCCATACCAAGAAACTTGGTAATCTGGGCATTCATTATGATATTCGTCCATGTGATCCGGAAAAAGTTGTGTTCAATCATAGTTCTTTTAGCCTAGCACCTCGTACGAAATTACTTTTAGCTTACGGGTTAGAGTTCTGCATCCCGGTGTTCAAAATCGACTTTTATAAATGTTTCTTATCTTTTGAGAAGCTTGCGTTTATTTCAAAAAAGAATAATTCCTCTAATTATGCAGAGTTCCTGGGTAGGTTGAAGTCACTGGCTCACAAGCATTTTTACGGTTTCAAATCCCACAAAGTTTTTTCGGCCATTTTTAGGAAAGGGGATTTTTCGCTTTTGAAGTCCCTTGCTAACAATGATGAACTGATCGTTTGTAAACCAGACAAAGGTAGGGGGGTGGTGATAGTAGATAAAAAGCAATATCATAAGAGTCTTTTTGAAATACTATCTTATTCTTCTAAATTTACTGAAGTTTTTGACCCTATTAATAAATGCATCCTAAAGCTAGAACATCGCATTAACAATTTCCTACGTAAACTAAAAGACAATTCTCTACTATCAGCTGAAACCTATTCTAAACTTCATGTTTCGGGATCGAGTCCAGGTGTCCTTTATGGCTGAATAAATCTGAACGGATCAGTAGTTTGCTTGAGTCGCAATTTGATTAAAAACTTAAAAACGAAGAAAATTCCAAGGAAATTAATCATATTTAATTGGAAAACGTTTCGGAGTCCAGCTCCATCATCAGT